>SCLD01166955.1:0-20690 GCA_004367895.1 Oikopleura longicauda
TGTCTAGAACACTATCACTAACAGAGCGTGGACGTCCAACCGAGAAAAGATCCGCAACGCTTGGAACGAAACGACTTGGAAAGGTAAAAATGGGTTTTTGTCTACGCAAAAAAATAATTCGGGCGGGTTCCGAGTAAATATATAAATAATTATATAAATATCACAATATATTTACTCAGCACCATATCGAGTTGAGTATGGACTGAAAAAATAATGGGAGGAAATGCATATGAATAGGATAATTTTGGGACACGTGGCATTATCTCTTTCTAGTTTTACTCTTTTTTCATTCATTCGAAAATAAAAAAATAATAATAAAATGGGAAAAATATTTTTTAAAAAATTTCATTTGGTTCACTCGGATCTCTATTGAGGGGCGATACGGGAAAGATGTTGTAATCACGTGTGGTCTTCGTGATTGGCTTCTCAAGTAGGAATACTTTGACCTGATTGGTTGAATGATTTTGAGCAAAAACCCACGCGCTACCTCTTTCTCTCTTTAGCTCCAGATTCGAAAAGGAGTTCGGTCCATTTACAGCGAGAGAAAAAAACAAAAAAAGAGAAAAATAAAAAAATGAAAATTCTGAGAGAAGACATGACTCATCACACATTGATGACTCATCATAATGACATCATAGATTGGCATAAAAAACATGACAAATATTTGAGATTTATTTAGGCACAGATAATAGAATTTATTTTAGACAATTTCAAATTAATTAATTTTTTGAATTTAGCGCGTAAAAGTTTTGAACAGCCGAATAGACCTTTTCCTAATGTAGTCATTCCGGAACAGGATCGTAGTACATGCCGTAACGTAACTACTGTCTTATAAAGCTACGGAATCATTCCGTACGTACGTAGAAAATCGGTAGGATTACCATTCAATAGGATTTCATTGTGGATAAAACACATCTGTTGTTCAGAGGATTACTTACTTTGGTATACTGTGTGTATATCATGTACAAATTAATGTACTGTACGTACATGTACGTATGAATAATTCAGAATGTACAATAAATATTGTACCGTACAATTTGTACTCTATTATTCAGCAGTTCTATACCCTAGAATTATTCATGCGAATAATGAATACACTTTATGTAAAGTCTCAGCTTAGACATACGATTCATACTACAAATCATAATTATTATTTGAGATATAACAGAGCTAGGGTTATTTATATACACATTTAGTCAGATTGTTTCACATATAATTCTGTAAATTAATAAATAAAGAATAAGTTTAGTATCTATCATAAATGTGACATTCATTCATTTCATATCAAATCACTTCATAATTCGCTGCGAAAAGGATATGAGACCGAAATGTCACATCCAGTCAAGATTTTTGTCCGTGGTCCGGCCCAACCGGATACTTTTTTTTATCGTACCGAGATAAAAAAAATCAGTCGAGCAAACTCTTATGTCATAACAATTTCATTTTGTGCCTGGCACATTTGATGAAATTTTAGTTGTCCTAGAATATTCCAAAAATAATATATTTACTATTTGTTCGGATTTTATTATTGAGAGTAATAGTATATAAATATGTACATTCATATTAATTGTTTGTACTGTCTTGTGAGAGGTCTGTTGTTGCTATAGTGGTTGGTAACTAAAGGATATCGAGTCTAGAAATTAAGCCGAGCTGCATGTGGTCTCAGAGTTCACCCAAGTGCAAAAATGTTTCTAATCCACAAGATAATCCATGTATAGATGATCCTAGTTATCACTTTCATTGCCCTCCATATGCATTTTAGACATAAATTACTGTCCCCTGAGCCTCAGTCCGAATAACTGTATTGCCTTTTTTTGTTTATCTTAGCGCAAATATGAATAATATTTTCTTTAGACGAATTCTGCAAAGGATTTCAAAAGCCTTCTTCTTCGACAAATGGGATCGAGCGATAAAGCGGCTCGTTCATCAGCTGCGGAAAGACTGAAAGTTGCTCCCGGGATGACCCTTCAAGATCTTTATAGACCAAAATCAACAGATTCATCCCCAGCGAGAACTTCTAAAAATAATGAAATTGATTCAAGGTAAGTTTACAGTCTCCAATATATTCATATCTGAAAACTAAAAAGTGAACTAAAATTGATAATTCAGTCCGAGAAAAACGCGAAATAAATCCAAAAATCGATTCAATTCAATGCATAGGCTGACTTCAATTGTCGAGGAGAAAGATTTGATTGCAGCAAAGGAGCTGAATAGTCTGTTAGATGCACAACAGAAAAATATTGTGCAAAATAATGCTGAGAGTCTGAAGAATTTCTCAGCATCAGAAGAATCAGCAAAAGAAAAAGATTCCGTCGAGCTTCATTCCGTTCCAATTTCGTAAAACAAAAATGAAATGCTTCCATAATATCTGACCTAATATATTAGGCTTGCCCTAATTTTGGTGATGAGTATAATTTATATCCAAAGATGATATAAATTATACTTGGGTCAGTTACCACTGTACTTCTATACTTCTGTACAATCTCTTTCCCTGATTTTTTGCTGTCTGATCGCCAGAATAATGTCTTGCCGAGGGAGAGTCACTAAGTGAAGTGATTTTATCTTCTCGGCAGGACAATAAAGAGAAAAACGTGATTATCACGTGACTAATCATTGTCTTATAGAAGTTATCGAGTGTGACGTTCGGATTTAAACGTGACGCGTTGATTGGCCGACAGCAAAACCAATAGAAATCGGGTAGAGTGGATGATTTTCTCGAAATTCTCGAAAATTCTTGAACTCAAAATAAAAATCTGAATGCATGACAATGATAAAACAATGACCTCAATGAAACACAATGGAAAACCAATCATTGACGACGAAGGAATATTTTCCATTTCTTCGCTATAGGGTCAAACGTTATCTAAGATAATTTAATTGTCATCTAATATCCGTGTAAGGTATTATATACCGTCTCACCAGTCCCGATGTAGGTTACGATAAGTTGATTTAGCTAGGATTCTCACCAAGTTGATCTTTCCGAAACGTATCTAGACTCAGCGGCACCGCCAGTTTCTTTGATACGAAAATGAGATTATTTTTAGTTGCGTATGTGGCCGAGTTTTGGTACGATTGAGAGGTTCTCCTCGGAATTAAAACCATATGAAATATCGTGAACTCTTATGAAAACTCGTGATTATTTGACGAACGATCGCTCAGTGGATGACGTATTTCATTCACTTGATGACATTTTGCCTGTATTGTGTGATTTTAGTATCTAAAAAGTAGTAGTATATTAAGAGACCCTCGTTATAACTGTAGTGGAAAGTAATAATAAGATACACACGTAAAATCGATTGAATTGAAGATACACGGAAGTATTTTGAAGCGACCGACTAATTTCCAAACTGGAGATTCAGGAATGTTATATATTTCTAAAGAACTTTTATGGTTTTTTTTCTTTTATAACCGAATAAAGGTAATATTGGACAATGGAAAGAGGAGGGGGTATTCATTGAAGAAGATCGTGGCGACGAAAACAGCGATCGTGAATTTAGTCCCATTAGTAGAAACAGGTAGGGTTGCGATGATGATTTGAATGAATCATGATAATGACTCACATGATTATGAATCATTCTCTAGCCCCTTTGTTTGTTCGACGAACGGATTAGTCGCGGGAAAGACTGCTCTGGTGACACATCAATCATTGGTGGCACAAAAAGCAACAGTCGAATCTATTACAAGCACCAATAAAAACGGAAACTACCGCAAGGAAAAGTTCGATTATTATCACATCCGGTTCTCCGGTAATGACTCACGGTAACTAAAGTCACTAAAAATAGTCGTGAACTTTGAAAAAGGAACTTCCTGAACCTCTGAATTCATCACATTCCAGATACAAAACGACTGACCCAAATGGAAATCACGGTCATGTGACATCCGATCACGTGACCACTACAAATATAAGTTCCGAAAACCAAGAACCCATATCCATATCATCACTACCGATAGTGGCGGTGCCAGCGACATCGAATGGCGAACATGGGACAGCAAATTCAAGTACAGAGACACCTCCGCAATCTTTACCGTCCATGAATACCGAAGAAGGCCAGATAGATATCCCAGATGAGCGAATGCCGAACGATTCTGAAATCATGCCTATGGAAACGTCTGATACCCATCTTGAAACTAGAACCGTGGCGACTCCACCTCAGACAACTTCTGAGCCGTCTGTTTCACAAGTGACAGATGTTACAATGGAGGACATTGAGCCAGGTACAACGACCCCGGCACGCACTCCAGAGAACGCTGTGACCGTGGAAGAACAAGGTTTAGAAGAAGCGCAGGAAGGTCACGAAGAAATGGAAGTCAGTATTTCTTGTACGCAAGAAGATTCACGGCCTGAAAGCGAAGCCATTCTAGAAGAAATAAAGACTGAAGAATCAAAATCTGAAGTGAAAAATATCTCTGTAGAAATGGCCGATTCTTCGTCCACGGTCACACCCGGTAACCTCAGGAACGAATGAGATATTTTCCCAGGCGACTTTTCAAAAATATTTTTGAGTTATGAAACGGCTTTATCCATAATGTGTGATTTTGTTTTCATTCGTCGAAAGATTGGAAGACGCACAACATAGGCTTGAAAATGATAATATAACAAATACTCTGTCCGCGTTGTCTGTGGAAAGTAGAACTGCTGATATGATAAGAAGATTGGTTTATATCCGTGCCCGATTGATGAAACCCAGTTCGCGTATTGAAGCAAAGAAACAAAAGATTCGAGCTCAACGCGAAAGGCGCCACATACCAGGTATGGTTCCAAAACGTCATATAATATGAGTCCTATTTCACTAAAATGGGAAATTTTTGAATAATTTGATCGACTAATATGGAACCATTTTGAAGGCATTTGTGATTTTGAATCGAAATTGATTTGTGAAAATCGTTTGACCGAGTCCGACAATGATACACCAGATACTGATGAGTCTGACATTGAAGACGTCGACTTCATGAATGACAAAATTGGATCGGAACAAAGAAGAATTCGACATCGTGAAAAATTAGAAGAAGATAAAAATCGAAAAATTGAATCTAGAAGGACTTGGCTTCTAAAACAGATTAAAAACTGCGAAAGAAAAGAAACGGTACGTCCATTACTTGTGGAACAAACATTCTAAATCGCTTCCTAGTTTCGAGCTATTTTTTACTGAAAGTTCGATGTGAGCACGTTTTGATTTTTGTATTTAGGCGATCCAATCTCGATTTAAAAAAGAAGAGGCAAATTCATTCTCTGATATGGTTATGGATGAGATGGAGGAACAGGATGATGGTCATTGTGCCCGAACACGAGCGTTTGTTTCAAGTTCAAAACGTCTTCGAATCAAAGCTGAGCCACTGGAGTCAAAACCGTTTGAATCTGAAATCGAAGTCGAAAAAAGCGAAATCAAAAGTCGAAAATATTGGCATACAAATCGACCAGTTCCACTCGCCAAGACGAACATTGAGAAACATTCAACTATTCATCGACTGGATAATTCATATCACCATATGCTGTCGAATCCAAGAAGTATCGTAAGTAAAATGAAAAAAAAAACAGAAATTGAAATTTATTTTTTTTTCTAGCCTCTTTCAACGCGGTTATCGACAGTGTTACATAATCTTGATCCAAACCAAAAGGCAATGGAGCTCAAAAAGATTGCTAAACGTAATGAGCGACGAGAAAAACGGGTTTCTAATGATAAGAAACGGCCAAAGGTAGGGTCAAATAACTCAAATTCATATGATTATGATGATCAATTTCATTCATGAATATGAAAGGAATGTGTATTTTAAATTATAATTGATAAATTATTTTTAGCAGCGAAATGAAGACTTTGAGAATAATATAGTGGTACCTTCCTCGTCCTTCATAAGTAATATAGTAATGCCAAAATACAAAAACATTGATACGCCCGGATATAGGAGTGATGAAACGTAAGATCTTCCATTTCAAAGGCTATAAATATAAACTGAATTTAGATCTGATCAATCAAAAGAGGATGAAGACGAAGATATTTCTCACGAATCTTATGTCCGGCGGCACATAAAAGCTGAAAAGCAAGAAAAACTCAGATATTATCAATCGGCAATAAAAAAATCGAGAAAGCGAAAGAAAGAACGTGAGTATCCGTATACTTGCATGGTCGTCTTCATCATTTTTTGTAACTTGTGAAATTCAGAAATTGATCCTCGTTTGGCTAGTCCAAAACCAGAGAGTTATATAATTCGAGAGAGCGACGATCTATCCTGTGGGTATAGAAAGATTGAATACCCGATTCCGCTATCACAAGTCGGCGAACTCGGCTTCAAGCATGAAGAAGTTTGTTTCAAGAAAAAGAAACAGAAAAAACAGTGGAGAAGGTAATATTGGATCTTTTGATAATTTCACTGCTCAATACTTATCGATTTCGGAAACCGATTCTCAAGTCTTTGGGTTCTTGAGGACTATAAATAATTATTGAATTTAGTTCAACAACAGAGGGAAGCGGCGGTCTTCGTTTGAAATTATCACTGCGGAAGACGTGAAGAATCCTAAATGTTTCATTTTCAAATCACAACGTCTCGTTAACACACTGCCTTATATTATATTTGTTCAAGGTCCATTGAAAAAGGAAATAAACTTTAGAAAAAACCATAAAAAATCTTTGAAAACATATTATTCCTTTCGTGGTATCTGCCTTATATTTGTGCAACAGATGTTTCATTGAATTTGAACATTTCGTATCTAAACTATAATTGCACCATTTAATGCTTCGCCTAAAGATTTTGCGATTGACTGTTGCTCATCGAAAAATCAAAAATTTATGAAAAATGATCTCTGATGGTAACATGATCTCACACCTGGATAAATGAATGAACTGTGAATTGTTTAAACTGGGACCAAATATATCCAGGGTAGAACGTAGATTTCCAGGTTACGAGATCATGATAAGTTGACGAATGAAAAGGCGAGGACAGTTTTCACACTCACGGACGTATAAGGTTGAACTTCTAAAAAGTAATAATTTGCTACAATTTTATGGGTTTCCGTCTAAAATATATTTGATAAACGAGAAGTAGTCCCCGGAGCTACATGTCATGGACATAGACTCATATGACACCGTGACGTTCAGTTTCGGGAGAAGTAATCCTGTATCGACGACTCAGAGTGGTATCACTCCTCAGAGTGATGAAAGGAGATTGAGCGAACACACGCGGAATTCGGACGATTTCATCATTCTCAAGAGTGATACCACTTTATTTGTACAGATAACAGTGCAGCATCTCAAATTTTTATCTTGAGTTTTTAGCCTTTCATAACTTGGCAATATGTACCAAGATTGATATGGGGTGTTGTAGTATTTTCTGTACATACAAGGGACTCCGCAATAGGTTATTAGCCGTCCCCACACTTGATGTTAGTCTGCATTGATATCCGTCTTGATCGGGTTGCCGTCAGACACCACATGTTGGCATATTTTCAAATATCAAATAATTTCTTGAAAACGGTACCCTTAAAAATGGTGCAATCTTCTTTTTAAAACCAGTAACGTGACGATTAGAATAATTTTTTGAAAACGTGTCCAGCCTGAGAGTACTCCTGGCGAGTACAAGAGATCAGTACCTGTATATTTTTATATGCCGGTATATATATTAGATTAAAATAATTAGAAAGCTGTCTCCTGCATGAACTGACTTTTATCCTTTTGACTGTTTTTTCTGGGAATTGCGCCTTTATAAAAAAAATTATATTATGTACAAGCCGTGAACATTATACGAAGTTCCTGTTTTTTCCTTTAACAATTTCTATTTCAAATCTCTAGAAACCAGAAATTTGAAATAGAATATTATACCGGTGAGATGCATTTCATTACTCAATTATTTGGAATAGAAAGGATTCCCTGATAATAAGAAAGCCACGATGAAACACTCCCAAATCGGACGAATTACACTACATGGCTCGTCAACCCGCTAAAATCTGTTCATTTGAAAGAAAAATGACCGAACTGTGGTCGTAGATCAAGAAAATAGCGCTTCAAGTCATTATTTTCTCGGAACAGGACCATAGTTCCATCGTTCAGCTTTTTCTTGTGGTGATTTGAGTTGGGTCAGCTGTGCTGCGTGGTGGATTTCTGAGTGTGAAATATGTACCAAGATGTGGGGTCTTTTTGAGGAGAAATTGAGTTTTTAAAATGTAATCACCCATTTCATTACTTTTGGTGTCATTATGCGCGTTCAGAGTTCGTTTCTGTTTAAGAGACCATAAATTTTTATCAAATTTTTGTGTCTTTTGCTGAAATTTCATTTGTATCTATTTTCCTTCTTTTTGTTTGGAACCATTTAGTTCACTCTTACAAAGACAAAAACTACAACAAAAAGTAAAAACCACAATTCTTTATAGAAATGTGAAAATGGGAACACGTGCCCGTTCAAGTGTACAGTTCAAGGGCCAATCCGTTTTTGTCGAAGCTGAAGCGCGACGATCTTCATTTTATCGGTCAGGTGATCTTGCAAAATATCTTCAACGGTTAGGATGCAAAATTGAAGAATTTCAAACTTCACAAGGAAAAGTTGCATGCTTATATTTAGGCTGAATTCTGAGTTTTTTACATATCTAGAATTGAAAAATCAAGAATTTGTTCAACTAAAAAAGCAATAATTGTAACAGCTGATATATCAAAATGCGTAGGTGGTCTTCCAAGTCCAAGTCAACCAAGCCCAGTAAAAAATCCTGCAGCTGCTCCTATTTATGAATCAAGAGCCCAGGTATGATTTTAAACGTTTATTCGGGAGATATAGTGATACTTCAGAAACAATTACGATTGGCCCGTGAAAAATCGAATCCGCCAAAACATGCCGTGACCCCAAACTCGAAACGGACAACGACTCGAGACAAAAGTCAAAAACTTTATCACATTGAAAAATTCGAAAAATTAGGAAATTGGTTTTCGAGTAAAACAAAAAGAAAATTTTGAGTGTATAATATCAGAAAACATATAATGGTTTTCAAAACCCGAAAAAGTGAAACGCTCGTACCATGCCTTTCGTCGAAGCAATGAATCGTCCTCTCTGCCATCTGGATCCCCAAAACCGGTTATTAAAGTTTGCTATCACTTGAATTAGCATAATGATTCACTTCATATGATATGAAGCTTGAATTCCGTGGATTTTGAGCTTTGCGGAAGTCAGCCTCTATATTCGGAGTTGATCATTTTGGATGGTTACGAATAACAATCTAAAATGACTCGCATTTGCTGAACGAATATTCTGAAATGACTTTTCAAAAGTGCGCTGTCCTAATATAATTATTTTCAGGCAAACTACAAAACACCATCGAAATATTCTCCACCAAAACGCCTTGTCGAACGAAATCTGCCAGAACCACGCCCTCTTATCAAGCCATTTCTCAGGGTGAGATCTTGAAATAATCCGTGATTTTTTACGATTCTTACCGTTTTTTTAGATCGATGATGCTGAAGGAATATGTCGACCTTCTTTCATGGAAAATATTCCTCTTCCGATACTCAAAATCGACAAAGTTGAAAATGATGGATGTCCTTTCGCTGGCTATGAGAAAAAACATCGAGAAGCAAAGAAAAAACTCGCTCGAAAGATGAAGGCTGGAAATTGTGAAATTTGCGATGCCAAGTTTGATGATGAAGACGCTCACGTCAAGACTTCACATCATCAAAATGCTCTTAACAAGAAACGACCTCATTTTCACAAGGAAAGTTTAAATTTTGAAGGCTAGAATCCTAATGCTAAAAAACAATCGAGTCCTTTTATCATATTAATGTGAATTTAACCTCGAAAACACAAATTTAAAACTTTTGAAAGTTGGTAAAAACGTGTGAACAAATGTTTCCAAACGGTTTCGATGGATTTCTGAATCGTCTAGAAGAATTCAATGCCGGTGATATTCCAAGTCCAATGCCAATTTCAGTTTTGACTGAACCTGATTCAGATGAGACTCCCTATCAAAATCCCACCACCGGTCTGGGCGACTCGGCCCGATCAGATATTATTTCTGCTCGAAAACCAGAACGACTTTTATCTGACAAGTCCGAAAAAACTGGAGAAGATGATCAATCAGCAGCTCCACCTGATGTCGGTAATTTGGAAGTCATCGCAGAAGAACAAAAGGAAGATTTTCATGATGAGAATATGCCTCCCGAAGAAGTTGCATGCGAAGATGATGAAGATATGAAAAAGACACAAGAAGATGATGAATCTGCTCAATATAGGTAGGGTTTCCACGCACTAATGACCAATTTGAAATTTTCAATTGACGCTTGGAAACCCTAAATATAGAAACTTCAAACATATCGAATCAAGCTTCGAGAAAAAGAATCCGACTTCAACAGAACCATCAGATGATCCTGATTGGATGTTCAACCAGACGGCGGCAATGCAATCGACCAATGAAAAGACAGAACCGGAAAGAAAGATTTCTTCCGAAGCTGATTGGATGATTGACGAATTGAAAAAATTAAAAACAGGATTGAACAAGGAAAAGGGAATACAAATTACATAACATATCATTACGTTAAATCTTTCCGTAGAAATGATCACGTTATAATGACGACATTCCTTTGAAGGAAAAACGCGATGTCTCTATGACGATGGAAGATGATACAGAAGTCTTCAAATCGGATAATCCTTCAGATAATCTTCGAAAAATATCTTCCGAAGCTCAAAAACGAAAATCGACTCCTGCAAAAGGAACTTATAATCCATCAACCATTGGTGTCCTAGAACAACTTGCCTCCACTTCACCACGATCAAATTCAGGAAATGATTCATTGCTTTTACCAACCCCTACGTCGAATATGTAATTGATACATTTGGTTTTGATAATCAATTCCGACGGAGAAAAGCCTTGTCTATTAGGTTATGAAATCTATCAAAAGGATATCAAGCAGTCTGTTCGAAAAGCAATATACAAAGTGGTCTGCCAAGCGATTATTCCAAATTATCAGATTCTGTTCAATCTCCAGTCATTCACAAGGATAGTTTTGAATGCGATTTTAATTCCGCGCTCTCGATCCATCATAACGTTACACTTATAGCGTTACATAATGCTTGTTTGAAACGAATTAAGTTAAAAGGAACATTGCAACATTCTCCAAAACCAGCCCCACTGCCACTAAATCTTGAAGACGCCTCGCGATCTCCAGCCTTGAAAAAGGCAATGATGGAAAATCCACAGGGCGAAAAACATCAAATTGAAACATTACGAAACCTTAGGACGATTTTCATCTCATTGGTCGAAAATTTCAAATTTTTTAAATTGAAATGACTAGTTCGTATTGGCGGAGATTGAAAACCATAAAAAGGGGAGAATTAGATCAAACACCAGCTACTGAAATTGTCAAACCAAATTTGACGCCTGTTCCAAGAGAAATTACCAGACTTAGGACGAGGTTCACACTTGGTTATAAGTTATGATCAGATACTGGTCTTGTGGAAAATCTCTGAACCGTTATAAGAAATGATGAACCGCTCCCTGCCCCAGTTATGAGTGCAGTTTTAGTTAGTCCAAAAGAAAAGAAGACTGCTAGTACAAATCCATCTCCAATGGATGGGAAAGAATTTGCAGTTTTACAAAAAACAAGTTCAAAAAGTCTTCTTGCAAGTCTTAATAATACTGGCAACGAATCAGAGCTTAGGGTGGAGAACCTGGCAAATCAGAATGATGCGCACACTTATGACGAAACTGACTCTTATATAACGATAAATAATGAAACACAAGATTCCGAGACAAGAAATGTTATTTCACATGCTGACCAGGAATGTTTTATGATCATCCGAGGATAAGCTAGAACTAACTCATACTTATTTTTTGAATGTGCCCCATTGTTGTTGACGCTTCGTGTATAAAACATACCAAGTTTGAATTCAAAACTCCAACAAAAACACCTCGAAAACGTTCGATTCGAAAAGACGAAAATTCTCCATTTCCATTCTCACCGACTGATTCCGATTTTGAAATTTCATCCAATCAAAAGAAAGATATTAACCCATTAGCCAATAGGGATAATGACCTGAAAAGTCCTGTTCCCGTTATTCCAATTTATGATCAAAATTCAACGGCTGGTAAGTTTCAACTAAAGTAGGTTGCGGTAACGTACGGTTTTTACGGTCGGTTTTAAGAAAAAAATGACCAAATATATCACGAGTTTTTGACAAATCCGAGAAAAGCATCATTTGAAGGAGAAGTTGGTAAAGAAGTTGAACTTCATGGAACTGATAATGACACTAATGATGAAGGATTGTTTATGTTTGATACGATTTTAGAGGGTTCGGGCATGGGTTTTATGATTTACCAGTATAGAATGTAGGAGGAACAGATTAGCCCAAAATTCGAGCCACGAGTAAATCATCTCATATATTGTCGGTCTTGTGTGGGGATAGGTTCTGGAAGTAAGGGCTCTTATTGTCACATTCTTGATAATATTTTTTGGACCGAAATAATCCTTTCGAAGCTGGTTTCGGTGGTTCTGCATCCTCCCTTTTGTGTGATCCAGAGCATGATATGATCATTTCGAAAAATGGAAAAATTCGAAAGGGGACAAAAACGACTTCAGCACTTCGAGGTCTGGACCAATCGACAATTTTTCGAGATTCTCCTCGATCGACGCAACGAAAATCAAAAGTCAACGCATTTAATGGTCTAATGGCTCACCATTATGAGTAAGTTACAATTCTTTATAAAATTTAGCACATATTATTATAAAAAATATAATATTTTTAAATCAGGATTCCACCAGTAGTGGCAAACAGGTAAATCATGCTTTATGTCGCTCGGTGATGGGCTTAAAATTAATGAAAATTTGAAAATTGAGCTTCCTTTGAATCAGCTTTTTATTACGGTTATATGATATAAGTTATATCTCTGACCCACTACCTTATCTTATAATCGAAATGAAAAAACCACAATAATCAATCTAAAATGGCGTTTGAAGTGATTTGATGCTTACAAAGTGACTTTATTAAATCTCTTTTCAGTGATTCAAGTGGCTGTGAAAGAACACCTCTGAAACGAGGAACAAAAACTCGATCAGGATCTGCCAATGTGATTTTGAAAAAGGAGGAAAAGATTTTTACTTTGGTCGCACATGCATACACAGAGGATGACGTCGATGAAGATTCATTCAAAAATTCTAGAGCAACTTATTCAAAGAGAACAACACGTAAGAGCAGATCAGGAATGGGATTGATTTTCATGTTTTGATTAACGGTATTCGATTAGCATAATTTTTGGACAGATTTACAAATTGCTACGAATGGCATCAGTTTGAAAATCGTCTGAGAAATTTTATTCTGATGATCGAATACCTTGAGGTACTATCGCACTCATTGTAAGCACTCATATCACAGAGTCGCTTTGAACAAGAGAGTTTCCGAATTTAGTTACTCAGGGTAAGTTGTTTGAACACTACGGTAATAAGGATACGATTATCGGTTTGTAGCTGACTCAATTTGGAACATTTTGAGCGGGCTTTACATTTTGCATGCTATCAATTATCGAATTCTAGGAATTTTTCGAAATTTCGAATTGAAATCTTGAAAAAATCCTAATATCCACCAAAGCGGTAAAATGGGCTGCGTCTTCCTGATTGCGCCATGCGGGATTAGAGCCGAATGACCATCGGGAAGATGCACCTCACTTTATCAGTTAGAGCCTTTTTGAGCACCAAGAAGGGCTTTGACTGACTCCCGTCAAAATAATTTAACCCCAAATCAGCTGCTAAAAATAGTATTTCTTCAACACTAAAACAAGAAGAGTTTTTTGAATCACTTGATGATCTTGAAATTTTTGGAAGCGTTGTTGAATTTCAAAAACGTTTAGACGATATGTCTCCGCAATCAAGAAAAGCTTATTTCGCTACAAGATTTAACAATCAACAACCGATGACGTCATCATTCACATCACAGGTGACGTCATCATCAACGTCAAGGCAAGCTGCTACAAAACCAAAAAAGTGAGTTATCGAAATACACTTCTACAACCTACGCTTTTACGGCCATTCTTAATGCCTGTTCTTTAGAACGAGCATGCTGGAGTCAATTATAAAAACTCCAGATTCGTCATCACCAAGTGATGAGGAGTCACCAGTTCATAACCCACTTGAGGATTCATCGGTTGACGAACTTCCTGCAACACCAGAAAATGATCAAATAAGAGTTGAGTTCACCACATCAGGAAAATGCTCAAAATAAGCTAATTTCAAATATTCGGAAATCGAAATAAAAATAATGACTCCAAATAATGCGTCCATGTAATTCATCTAGCAGCACTTTCCTTAAAACTGACCATGAAAAAAGATTCGGACAATTTCTCTCCATCGCCGTACAGACCTGCACCAGCCCGACAGTCAACACGAAAAGTGAAACGGACTCAACATAAGCCCAGAGCTGTCAGACAGAAATCAACCGATTCTGAGAATAATGAACCTATCCGTCGTCGACAGCAACAAAGGTGAGTCATAAAGTTGTGAGTCATAATGGTGAGTTATATTAAAGATCTTGTCGAACAAGAACTGGAGATAGATACGGAGAAGGTATCAGAGGATTTGAACCGTCTTCAGAAGAAGATTTCTGAACATAAATAACTTCGCGGCTCAACCGAGTTCATTTATGTCTTGATTTATAAATTCACTGCCAAAAATAAAATCCATTTTGTTCACAATTAAAATTGTCTTATTTTGCCGGTTCAGTTTTTTAATCGATTTCAGCATGCATTTATCGAATCAAAGTGTTGCGTTCACTTTTTTGCGTGTAATAGTTTTCTACACTTGAGTCATTGTGAGGCTAGGTATTGGAAATGGCTTATGAGACCATACAGTCCATACTGCGCCAGAAGTGTAAGGTACTGTGAATCCGTTATTCATCGAGTTTTGCTCCTTTAGTAAATAAAGGCCATCCTAATTGAAAAACGTCTGAAGGCTTGAGTAGGATCCCGCTGTCATCTGATACACCTGGTACTCATGAATAGGTCTGTAAAACCGGTCTTGATGTAATGTCCAAGTTGATTCTATGGTTCTCCTGGGCTTACTACATAACGATTTATCATAAATTGGTCAAACGAAATTCAAAGAGAATCCTTTAATAAGTATATAAAACTTTTTTCTTTGGGAATTTCCGGAAGTTATTTCAGCAACTTCTATTGACCGAATGTGTATCCCTAGACTGCCTGGACAACCAACATTATCCCACTTTCTATTCTAACGAAAAAGATCGAGATAATTTACTGAAATTATTTTCAAATGAAAATTTTGACATTGTTTTTGAGCGCTTTTTGCAACGGAGCGAGAAATATTTCGGATCCTGAATACCAGAACTTTTATCCGGGTGTGGTGGAAGCTTCAGAGATTTATTATTTTGAACGATTTCAATTCAAAAATCGAGTAAGTCTTGATAACTTATGGTTGTGAACAAGAGTTCGATATGAATGGCCATTTAGGGAGAACTCAGTCAATTCCTGCCACTGGATGATGATATATGGGGAGAATTCTGGTTGAATTTAGACTTTTTCAAACGAAAATACAATTTCCTTCAAGTTAATCGAAATATTGACGCAATTAATGACGTTATGGAATTTTTCTTGTTGAATACCTTCAACTCGAACGATAAGGAATGATTTCAAATCGATTTTTGTGAAGGTAGAACATATGACCACAAGCTGTGGTCCACAGCCTTATGACCATTGACTGATACTAGTTAGTAGTCTGGTACTAGTTTGTGATGGGCCACATTGTTTAAAAACTTATTTGAAACTCTTCAAGTTTTCAATGAAGGAAGTTTCTGAAGAAATGAATTTAATTTACGGTTATGTATAGGGTTCATCTTGAGAATTCAAGACCTTGAGTGACCATGACCTCTATCATCTATGCCATAAAGTCTACGAGTCAAATAAGAATCCCATGGTCAACCCTTATCAAGATCCTTGGGCCTTCTCTAAAAAGTTTCGCCACGTTAGACAAGACGTGTTCAACAAGTTAACGGAATGTGAAATTGGATGTTTTGTAACTTTCACTATTGTGTCACCTGGTGATGTTGATTTTATTTCATTTTACGAAAAAACAGTGAGTTCAAAAATTTTCCAATTTTTATCCCAAAAATGATTTAAAAAATGACCACAAAAACAATTTGTTCCAGTTTTTGGAGCTTTACGGGAAAACTGACCATTTACTATCGGTCATTATTGGGACCTGGGATTCTGGAGATTTTATCATCATCGAAAATTGGATTTCAGGTGATATATCAAAATATTTAAGATCTTATTTGACCCCATTTCACTATAAATTCAATATAAAATATACTTAATCTATATTTTTTCTTATTTTATATTTTAAAAACGTTTAAAACGTTTTGTAACTATTCAGTGACAGACTATTCAAAAACCAGCGAAATCAAGTATTCGGCGCTAGAGAGCAACAATATGACTTTTGTGGCTTATCCTGAATTTGAAGACGAGAAAGGATTCCGAATCATAAATACAATGGCACGTTCCAAAACCAGTCCGATTGCCGCTTCAACCATTTTCAGCTTGATTTTAACAGTTTTCTTCTGGTATTAAATAAAGCCTTTCACTTGGTCGTTATTTAAATGAGTCTTATAATATGACTCATTATTATTACTCATGCTTTGAAAATGAGTCAATGTTGGATTAGCTTTAGTACTTTACGAATCGTAATCGTAATATTCGCCCGCGGCCATTTCGTAAATTGTCATTCGCATCTTTTTAGCACTTGGTCGTATTGCCCGTAAGCTGTTTCTCATTCGAAATCATAAAATACCGACCACACGATAGAGAAATACTATTATTCAAATGTTCCCATCGTATAACTGATCTTTCCGGTCGAGGGTTGCCCTCGAATACCCATCAAGTGAACCAGTTGTCATCCAATAACGCAATCGAACGTGTTGTAATCGAATTTTCACGTGTTCTAATTTGATCAAAATTGACAAAAATCTCCGGAAAATAGAACTTGAAATAGAACATCGAGAATTTGGAAGAATTTCAAAATTTTCTGAAAGATTTCAAGAATGGGAGAAGGTGGTTCAGTTCCAAAGGGGGCATTGCCCAACGTTGCTTGGGTTGTGATTGGAGCTGTGTTGTTCTTTCTTTATCAACAGTTTCAATCAGTACCGGATGATCAAAAGTAAGTTTGAAATATGGTTAGGAGATTTTCAACCTACGATTTTGCCCACGCAAAAGTTAAAAGACATTTTTAAATTAAATCACTCTGGAGTTCATAATTTGGCCATATGATATGACAAAACCATATCTATATAATATATATAATCTGGGTGTGGGTTGAAAATAATTTTCAAAATTGAGGTTGTCGATTGATGATCATATCGAAGGAGCAACTCAGTTTCAACATTTTATCGAAAATGGAGACCATTCAGAAGGCGATTTTGTCCTTCAATGGAGAGAATGGATGGCTAAGAATGCAGAACCCATGCCAGATATCTTCAAAAATGATGTGTCTTCAGGATCTTCGGGGTCTATTTGGACTGAAGATAGTCTTCAGATATCGACCAGTAATTTATCACCAATTGAAGAAGCACAGAAGAAATTGGCAATGTTGGAGCAAAAGCAAGAAGAACAACGAAATCAACTTCAGTATTCAGATCGATTCGATGAAGAGACTAAGGCGCAACTTCTTGCAGACGGTGGGAAATCGTTAGAACTAAACTTTGAAGAACCTGAAGGTGAAACGAAGCCATTGACTGTCGCAGAAATGCTCGGACAAAAAACAGATACTCCACTCATCGAGCCAATCAAAGCAGAAGAACCAAAAATTGTAGTCGAACAAAACGTTGAGACAACATCAAAACCGAAAGAAACAATTGAAACCACGAAAGTAGAAAGTGAAATCGTTGAAGATAAAACTGAAGATGGTGAAGATATGCACTATGAAGTAACTGATGACGATTTCTTCAAAGATGACGAAGAAAACGAAGAACAAGAAGAAGACGTTAGTACCAATGAAGATATCGAAGAAGACGATAACGTTCCAGACAGTTTTGTTGAAGTCGAAGAAGATGTCGTGGAAGAAATCCTTCAAGATGCCACCAATGAAACCGAAGAGAAATCCGTTGAAAAAACTCACGAAGAAAATTCAGGAGGAGAAGACGAGGTTGGTTTTTAATAAATCTCGTTTCTTATGATGACCAAAATCATTTTGAACCCTTATTCGCAAATTTTTCGGAGCATGCCTCCGAGCCTGGAAAACTTGTCCTGACCAATTGTCAAAAATGGATGAGTTTTCCATCAATCGAGCTCAGTCATCTCTTGGAAAACTGAAATTTCAAAAAAAAATTGGATGAGTTTTCCAGGATTTGCCAATGAAAATAAATATAAGTGACTTTAAAAACTCAAAAACCAATATAAAGCGAAAAGACGCTCGGTTCAAAGTTCCAACATCGGCCACTGGTGAAAAAAGAAAGCAAAGTGAATTTCAAAAAAAACCGAAGTTCATCATTATTGGTTCAACGAAATGTTCAACATCTGCTCTACTAAGGAACGCCTTTGAAATGTGTTCATAACTTTGGTGACAAAAACGGTAAAATCTCACCAGCACGTTTTGTGGCTTGAATCCGTCATCAATATTGTCACCAAAATTGTCATCGATATTGTCACCAATATCAAACGCAAAATAAGATTTCTACAATTTCATCCAAAGCTTCGAAGCGCGAAATCGGAACTATACTTTTTCAATAAGCATTATGAAAACGGACTAGAATGGTATTTGGAACAGTTTGAACAAGTTGCAGTACGAGGACTCACACTATTTGAAAAAACGCCTACATATTATCAAAACCCAAATGTCCCAAAACGAATTTTTGATGCATTTCCTGATATGAAACTGATTATTTCAGGTTTGTTTTTACATTTTTCGGTCAGGTGAAAATCTTTGGACAACCCTTGTACAACTCATGGCCTCTGAAGCGGGTGGCGGACCGTCCTTGGACAAGGGATTTCGTTTTGCATGGTACCATGCCGTGGTACCCCTCATCGTACCATTACACGCTAATGGCAGAATAAATAATGATTCGCAATATGACATCGAGGATTTCACGGTCATCGCAGAGTCATTAAAGATCAAAACACAAATTTGTGAAAAAATGAACTTGACTAAACACTTTCATTTAGCCATTTAAGCAAGACTAAATAAGATTTGAATGGGTTAATGTTGGTCGATTTATACGATTTTTTTACCATTCTGAAGCCATGCAAAATCAATAGATCTTTGTCGGTCAAGTAATAGCCCTAATTATGTCAGCAATCGGTATTTAAGTGTTTGAAGCACTGATTGCCGGAAATTTAATACCACTTCAAATGCAAGTGAGAGTGTTAATACAGCATACCGTTCGGGCTTATCGTTCGCATGGCGAAATAAAAATTAATAAAGTTAAGCCGAAAGTATTGGCCAAACAAGCTGAAATTAAGCGAATTTGTAACTCAATCTCCTTAATGGATATTCAAGCTGAAATAGCTGGACTCCCACAATTAAGGAAAGACCTGGGAACCGGTAATCCATCTGAATTCACTTTGAATTAAATCCCAGAAGACTTCATGTATTTACAAAAAATCTTCGAATAATTCCTATTTTGAAATAAAACTTTTATTCACAAAACAGCGCAATGGCTGATCGGAGTCACCAAGAAAAAACACATCGTGAGAAATATATTTGAGAACTTTTGTTCAATTTAGTTGTTTTTGTTGAGACTGCGATTATCCTCTCGATTGCACCTTCATAAAGAATGATTTAGTATTTTATTTCTAATCTGTTTGAGTTTTCAAGCTATACCCGGGGTACTATGTGGGTATTAACTATTTACATTCTCTCCAAAAAATCTAAAAATAGTTTCTATTCTAGTCTTATATGATAACGTGTAGGCTCAATATTGAATTTAATTTGGACCTTGAGAGTAAATCTCGTAACACGATCGGATCAGACGACTTTCAGTCCAAAACCAATCAGACTCACCAAAACCAAACCGAAATTCATCAAAATTAATCCTACAGAGATCATAAATATATTCTGATAAAATATCAGATAAAACAACACGCGAAAGAACATCTGAGAGGCCCAAATCATTCTCAATCTGGGATTGAATTTTGAGTGAAAACCATTAGTTTTGATGGAAAACCAAAACTTTTGAAGAGAAAAATGCTCTAAAAAATATCCCAGAGAATTGAGCCCGAATGTTAATGTCAACCTGTCAATATTTCAGTTTTAAGATCCGAAACATGGATTATTCTCGAAACCGTAGTCATTTGAATATTAAAAAGTTTCACGATGAGGTTGAGAATACTTGACACCGAAAAATGTCGCTTGAGGGCGCTAAAAGTACAAATTCATCATTTGACGTGAAGACCTTTTTGTAACGGGTCCTGAGCTAAATGTTTAACCACGTTTCAGATCCCAAAATTATAAATTATTCTAATATTTTAAATTCAGTCTGTCATCCAGTCAAACGGCTAATTTCACGCTACTATCATGCGTTGGCGATTCGTCCCGATACAATCAATGATTTGGGTGATTTTGACCATTATCAAAATAAATTGAAACATTATAAAAAGAATGCTACAAACGAATTTCAGTCGGTTTATGACGACGAGAATATAAAGGAAAAGATACAGGCAATCACAGAGAATTTCTTGGAACGGATTCTAATTGGTAGATGATGAAATTTTCTAAGATTTATCGTTC
>SCLD01167067.1:0-20688 GCA_004367895.1 Oikopleura longicauda
TGAAGATTTGGATGCTTGCTTGATTCGAACAGCTATTGACATGTCGGACATGGTTGATAAGATACCATGTATAAATCAGGTACAAAATATAGGGGGGGAAGTAATATTGAATGTTCACCTATGAATAGAGTGAATTCCGAGAAATAAGAAAACTTTCAATTTTAAACCTAAATTGTAATTTTTGATAAAAAAATCACAGAAATGATAACTAGGGTTCATTCCCGTATTTTTTGAATCCACCCTATATAAGATTTTTTGTAATTTCCACGAAAATAGCGATTGTTTGAATGACCATTTTCATGAAAATCGCGAAAATCAATATAGGGTGAATTTGTAAAAATCTCAAAATTCACCCTAGTTATCATTTTAGTAATTTTCTGTCAAAAATGACAATTTAGGCTTGAAAATGAGATTTTTGAAATTTCTCGGAATTTAGCCTACCTATGAATAGGTTGAATTCCAGGATGTATCGAATGTTTTTGTCGGTTTTTCATTCAAAATCAGATTCAAAATTCATTTCCAATGATATCAAACTCAAACCTTTTTCCTGGGAACTGAAACACGAAAATCAATTTTTAAGCATTTGCGTAGGTGTTTTGGTAGGTGGACATCCTTCGACAATTTCGAAAATTTTAATATGAATCAAACGATGCACACGAAAATTTCAAATCTTTTGATACTAATGACGTCACAGTGAGCGACAGTGGAAATATGATTTTGATTGAAAAACCGACCAAAAATTTAAAATATCGGGGGTTGAAATGGCGTGGGTTGAGCTCAAATCAAAGAAACTTGTAGGTTTGATTAGCCCAGCTTGTTGGAATCATGATGCTCAACATTTTCGTCAATTTTTACCCGAAAACGCCCACGCAAATAAGCACTACCCACGCATTTTCAAAAATTCGTAGAAAATTCAAAAATCGAATTCCCAGAAAATTGAACAAAAAAATGAATATCCCCAGAATCAGCATGATTCACTGAATCATTTCCAATTGTTTGAAATAAAAAAAATCGCGCACACAAAAAAGTTATTTCGATTTCTTATCCCGGAATTCAACCTAATGATATTATATCATTGGTATAAAATTATGAGATTGATTCGTTATGGCCCTAAATATTCTATAGCAAGGCCGTACATTATGATATAGGTCACGTTACCCATCACTGACCAGACCGGGCATGTTAGTTATATGACATAACATTTCTCACCAAGAGTTTTTGACCGATCAAATCGATAATAAGAACTATTCTTTGTCCAACAGATCCACCCATTGAGAATCCATTAAGAAATGCAGCCAATATGAAAAGTGGAATACTCGAGTTAAATGTTAGAATGATCGCAACAAATATTTGTAGCACAGTCCAGAAAATGGCTTTAACCTAGGATCATTCAAGTTATTTTCACGATTTTGCATAATTTGTCGAAACATTTTTTTTTTGAGATCCCAAACTAGGGTAATCACATTAAAACTTCGAGATAAATATCCAAATATTGGACGTGCAATAGCTTCACCAGCAAAACCACACATCCACATGTAAGCATTTTCTGTTGAAGTCATTCCATATTGAGTTGTTACATTTGTTAACTGGGTCACTTGATAAAGGGATGGAAACAGGTATAAGGGCGATGGCGACCAATATCATATAACTTATATTAATCTTATAAACATTATATTAGAACATTTCTAACCCACATTATAGGTACAATCATCACACTTGTGTTAATGATCATATACGGCAGTAAGTATTTGAGAAAGCTATTTTCCCTAAGAGCATCATTGTTGAACATATCAGTCAGATTCTGTTTCTCTGGTTTGTAGTCTTTTGAAGGATTTACAATGGGTTATTCGCAAATATTCCCGTGTAAGTTGTTATCGTGCTGATCCCTATTCTTTTTGATTATCAAATAATAAAATGACAATAACGCAGTTAAGAATAATTCCAGCAGATATTAAAGATGCTCCACTCCAAGTATAAGTATTGCAAAGCCAATCAAAAACCGGTAAAGATACAATCGAAATCACTGGAACACCTTTTTTTGGCTTTAGATAAAAATTTCATATGGGGTGAAATTTTTAATTAAAACCAATTCTAGTAGAAGATAAGGATTCAGCTCGGATCGTTTTTTATCAAGCCATTGCTGACTGACTACATTGCAACAAGTCCAGCCTAAGAATTATATATGGGGGGGGGCTAACAGATTTAAGTGGAATACTCGGTCTTGAACTTGCGCACACCAGAGTGAAACACTTTCATATGATTTTGTAGGTAAAGCATTCCACTCTAATGAGTGCTAGTTCCAGACCGGGTGTTCCACTCTAATGTGTGACTCCCTGTACAAGCGTCTATAACTGAAAAAGTTTTATTTTGTTAAAACTCACCAGTTCCTGTTCCAAACCCATGAAGAACACCGAACACAATTTGAACATAAACGAAATTATCTCTCGTAGCAAAGATTCCTGCCAAATACACCAAAATATATGAGCTGACTTTTTATGGCAGTTTTGCGCGGAACTCTTAACAGTCCATAGACTGTTTCATGGAAAATAAATATTGACAAAACCATTCCTAGGCAAGTAACAGAAAGAGTTGTCCAAAATCTAATAGGTAACTTGTCAAGCAGTACAGTGACCGCAATTGAAGAGGAGTATCTGCTCAGAACAAAAAATATAGAGTGCACGGCAGCTGTTTTAAATGGTAAATCTAAAATAAATATGATATCGAGAATTTATGATGATGAATTAACCTAAACTCAATTTCCATTGTGCAGTGAGCAGTTGAAAATTAACAACGTAGCCTAAGAAAAAGCCAGACCATAAACTTGCGCTGAAAATGATCACATATGCATAGCCTCTGTCTTTTTCTGGTGAAAGACCTAAATAGTTTCTCATTCTATTCTATTTAAGTAACTTTCAATAAGTCATTTATTAGCTTATTTGCGTTATTACCAATATTTTGTATCTCTGTGAAGCATCCAGTATTTTGAATGCATTGGTGCGGCCAGCGCTCATTGATCAGCTTGGTCATCCTTCCTACAAAACAGCCGTGGTTAATTGTCAGATTAGAGTCTTCATAGGTGTTTTGTGGCAATATTTTGCGAAATTTAAAATGTCAGACGGTAGAACACGGGCGAATGACCGAGTATTGTCTGTTATTATTATTTTATTGCGTGTAATGAGGTAAGCAGGGTACAAAGAGTACGGGGTATGAAGGGTATAAAACCCTTGTACTCTGGGGATACGATTCTCCGGGATTACGAATGTTAGCACGGGGTAGACCATTTTTACCAGCACGGAGCACGATTAGTACGGAGTACGAAGGGTACGGTAATCCATGGGTACGGATTTGAGCACGGGGTACGACAATTTAACCAGTACAGAGCACGAGGAGTACGGAGTACGAAGGGTACGAAATTTCGTATAGCATCCCTGGTCTGTAGATACATGATTGATCTGACAATGACGGCCAGTCGATGGTTGCTACAGTGATTCATAAGAGTTGCAAGCGAGGGAAAACAATGTTACTCAGCATGCCTTGACTCAGATATGATTGACTCACCAAGCAGCTGAGACACATCTAGTACACAATAATATACCTATGAATACTGAGATTGGTAATACTAAAATTAGTAACAAATGACTTTGAACTTAATCTATTTCGGAAAACGAATCAGAAAAAATTACCGTTTACCTTCCGACAGATCCTTGGGAACCATAATCTTACACCGGTCCGTATATTTGATGTCAACAAAGTCAGAAGACTCATGTACTTGATACAATATGTCCCCAAAGTACTGAGAAAAGCATGATAATATGGATAATAAATTTTTGATGTGGGACGTTTTAGCAATATTCTCAAATAATTATTATGGGGTAATTTCTCATCGTAATAAGAAAACTTGAATGGTTAATTTGACACATTTTAGTCTGAATGATAGTTAAAAGATCCGAATTTTGTCTGATTTTTTACCCAGATCGAAGCTCATAGTTAACACTGGTCATGGAAACGTCGGCTTTTATTTTGTTTAAACAAAAATTCATTTCTAAAATTGGCGCTAAAAAAGCTCCTTTGACATAAGATAGAAGTTCATTTCAATCATATATGACCACTGAGGTTCAACTAGTAGTAGTTCTCAAAATCGCTATTTGAAATTGCCAATTTCCAAATTTTTTTAGTGATCGAATATTTAAATTAAGGTCATATTTACATATGTGGTCATAATATAATAGACACGTTTTCACTTCCAAATCAAATATGTAAGCCAATATCGATTTTTTGAGAGAATCAAAGAGAAAATTTAAAAAAAGAAGCAAAAACCCCCCCACCCTTTCCGGTAAAACGGTTTCATCGTAAATATCATTTTCAAGTTTCTTATATGATATGGTCCATATGAACCATCTATGTGGTACCAAATAATATGAACGATATATTATGAACAGTTCGACTTACCATGTGGACCATGCCATATGATATCGACCACCAGGCGGGGACAAAAATGTTTTGTCAAATTTCTGCACCATCCACGCCTTTTCTCCCTACTCAAGATTTGTGTCAACGACAGTATTGGATATGAAACGTGCTTTAGGATATGAGAAAATTCTCAAATATAATGACTTAATATAATGCTTGATTTTTATCCTGGGACATAAATTTGTGGTGCGTGATTTTGTGGTCAGTGTTATCGGTCAGACGTACCATTAACTCGTATACCGCCGTTTACTGTTTGTGCTCAATACATTTATAATTCTATAAGATTTTTTTATGATACACGTGAATAATGGATTGATATCCGTCATTGTAGAGTCCTATCCGTTAATATACGTTGTAGTCTAATCCTCGATACTCATATATTTCACAGTGCTTAAATCAACCACTTTCCAGGACCTGATTATCAAGCGATAACCGTGAAAAGAAGATTCGTTAAAATGAATAATAATCGTTTTCCTTTCAGTTCAAGATCTTTATTTAATCAGTACTCGATATTAAGAATAGTTCCTATCCCCGGGAATTGCATGTCACTTCGTTTTCTCACAGGCAACAAAAAATAATTTTGGCTTTTGGCCCAGAGATAATGCTTGACTCGTAAATGCTTTCGGGGAATTTAATTTCAAAGGATTTATTTGGACACCGTTGAGTAAAAAAACATTTAATGATTTAAAAAGCATGTGAACTCTTTTAGATCATAAGTTATGTGTCATTCGTTCAATTTTAAAATGCCTTTGTAGTATTTTGTCTCTACCGGCATTTTTAAGGGCCTGTTATTGGGATTTGTTTCATACTGTAATCATAGTAAATATGAACAAAATTATTAGGCTCGGACTCAAATCAGCCTATTGGGTATAATTTTAAAGTCTAAGATATAGGCTATTAGATGGAATATTATTTAAAAAAGATACCTTTATGACATAAACTTAACGTATTTTTCCAATCATGAGCTTCCATTCTGGCCTCACTCCATAAGAAACGAATAATTTTTCATATTGCAATTGTGTGGGAGGAAAAAGGTTTGATATCATAGAAGATTTTCTACTCACATATGATATGTGACATATCATATGTGACATATGTAACATAAGATATGTTATGAAAGAGTTCATGCTCCGCTTACACAGTCGACAATTTATTTTAATTTCATATCGAAATGGTTGGTGGACGCTGTAGAAATTAATCACTGATATTTAGTTATCAAGTGTCGGTCGTTTCGAACAGTACTTCTTTCTTCTAGATCTTCGGCTTGAGATCTGTCGGATGGAATGCTACGTTTATCATATCCGAAGCAAACTTTGACACATTTTTGCTTTACGAGTTATTTTTGGCTATTCCTAACTCGCTTTTCATTTTAATTTAACGTTTAGCCATCTGGGTGCATTTAAAACGGCCTGACCATACTAGTGCAGGAAATATAAACGGCTATTGTTTAAAATCTTATTATTTTAGTTTTAAAGATAGAGAAGAAGAAGAAATCTGAATCACTCATTAGAGTAAAAGTACTCAGTGTTGTACTCAAACTTGTGGCGGGAATTATGGTCACATGATACTTATACGACTAATTTAACACGTATTAGAGTGCCGACTATTCAAAATCATATATTTTAAGGAAGTCAACTCTTCATAAAATCGGACGAACCGAAATTATTTTGGGTTTCTAGACTTATAGAGATGAAGAAGATTTGTAGAGATTGAAAGTAACACGATTAATGTTACATAATTACGAAACAAAATTTTTCCAGAAGTGTAAGAATATCTTATTGTAACATGTTACTTTGGAATTTCCGAATCGGAAACCTATTGTAAAATGCGAAATTTGGTTGAAAATTTTGAATGTTTGAGAATACTTTAGGCAGTTAAAATTATTATTGAGAAATCACGATTTTAAGATAACTGAATTGTCAGTATTTAGTTTAAAATTATTGATTCGCAAGTTAGTTTTAGTTGAAATCTAGCAATTGATAGTACGTGAGCTTTGTCAAGGTAGTTTTAGGCTGAGATGATCTAAGATGTATTCCCGAAATGATATTTTATTGCCGACTTGGATAACCCCAAAGACCCTAAAAGTGATAAAATAAACGGATTTTAAAGGAACACGATAATAATGGTTGGGTTGGGCTCATTCAGCTGGTTTTTATGGTCTTTTTAGGTCCATTTGATAAAATAAGGAAATATTTATTATTAGGTTAATTAAATTCTATTCAGAAGAAGTACCATTTAGTGAATGGCATTTACTACCCAGTCCAATAAATAATAGGGAGTCCGAAATCTTTCAGATTAGGGGAAGTCTTTTTGAAGAACCCACTAGGGTAGTTCTTCATCAATAGTATACTGACCTTGAACTTATTATTCATTGTTTCGAGATTAACATAACATTCCTTAAAACTTAACTGTATATTTTTTAGATGAGACGTACATGTATTCGGCTAGTATCATATTTTACGAATACGCCGATTCTAATATTTGAGTAATAGTATTTACATTTTCTATTATTTGCTTTTGACTGATTAAGAATCCTTCTTGATATAAAGGTTATAATATGCATGCTATAAGAAGATACCCTTAAGGGCAAATACCATGCACCCAAACCTCCTTTGATAACCTGATAGTACTCCATCAATCAGTTATTCTAACCTTTCGAATTCACGCCCAAATGCCACAAATATAAAGCAAATAAAGCACTTTTTTAAATACACCTGTCACTGCTGGGATAAGTCGTCCTTGATTTTATATTTTTCCAGCTGAAGCTATACACTAATCATACCCAATACTTTAATGGTTAAAGTTTAACCGGCATTGGATTAGAAAGTTTGAACTGGTACTCAGTGAATTGGGGTGCGCCTTTCCAATGGTCGTCGCCTCTATGCTGCCTCGTGCGGAATTTGGGCTAAATGACTATCGGGAAGACCCATCCCAATTTGTTTCTGAGTTGAAATTTTTTAGCCCCATGGTATTTTGAAGATTCGCTTGCCGAGTTAGCTTTATTCAAAAAACGCATTTCACGGTATTAAATTGTGGGTCACCAACTCGTATAAGGACGTCAGGCTTTTCAAAGTTAATTCAGTTAAAATTGAAGTTTACTTAAAGTTAAATGATTTAGCTAAATGCCATATTAAATGACCGTTGACCCTACTCGTACGTATTTTTACAGCTGAAAATACTGAGTTCAGTGCTTAGTTTGCCTTCTGAGCGATCGATTTCCTCATTTTGAAATGAGTTTCCGCAACGAATACTTACTGTAAGTTTTTATATGCTTCCTGTTAGGAAAGAACTTCGGTTTGGAGTGAGAAGAAGCGTATTCAATAAGAGAGAGAAAAAACGAAGTTTAAAGTCACTTCTTCCGGTTAGATTTCCGTTTTCGATTCTGTGCAATTTTTTCTCTGTGGGAATCGACTTTAGCCGGATATTGATTCAGAGGATTTTTTCTGTCTCAGTAATCACCTGCCGGTTTTGAGATTTCAGCTTTTGAGAAATCTGAATGTATAAATAGGGCCATGAACTGAAAAAAAGGAAGTAAATGACAGAAACCAAGAGATATGGCATCAATTTAAGTTTCCGGACATGAAGCGCTTCAGAAAGATTAGACTATTTTACTAGAATGCAGATGTCTTTATTGTAGGAAACCGGTCTAGATTTGGGAGACCTTAATACCTAAATTAGTCGACTTGGCAGAAGTTAGTGACTTTGCGATTTAACAATTTATGTTGTATATTATGATTGATAATTTATCATGGCATGAGTATTTTTTTATCATTTTTGTGTTTATCGGACTTATTTTCGATTGTAAGTCATTAACGATAAGAAAAACAAACATTAAATCATCGTGATCATCTGAAACAAACTATGATCGTTCGTCCTTGAAGTTCTTTTTGGTAATCCAGGAACTGTAACCCATCTGACATCTAGAGCATATGTTGCTGACCTCTTTTCCTGGGCAAACAACAAGAATTCAAAGATTCTCACTTTCGAAATATTGATACGACGTTTCTTTTTACGAATTAAAGAATTTGTAAAATAGAACTAAATAATGGCTACGTGCTTTTAGTTATATTGACATGAGAAGCTTGCGGGTGTATATTTTCTATCATTAAAGCTCGTTAATTTTTTACTAAAAATGGCAAATAAAACTAAACAGAAAGAAAAAATAGAAAAAATCAAGAAATCCTAAAAAATACACTGGGTGGTGCCAGAGAGTCAACTACTGGTCTACTGAATGAAATTAAGAGAATTATTTGGAGTGATAGATGGATTTTCAACCAATTAGATTTTGATACAAAAGTTTATGTCATAAAAAATATGTCATAAAAATTGATCGGTGAAGAGAGGGAAAGCTAGACGTATGGCCGGTTGCCGAAGTAACTCTCAATTAAACGATTATAGAGACACAGAATCACTATTTCTGCAATGAAAGCTTTTATACATGCATAACAAATATCTAAAATATTTTAGAAATTGTATCAGAGATATTGAAGTCGGATTGAAAGAAGACTAGCCATAGAAAAATGCGTTTATTCAGCGCTTTTATATCGTAAGTTACCTCTCATCATGGTTAACCGGACTATGAGCAACCAAATCGGAATTTTACCAGAAATGATTTCATTAAGTAAATCGTTTAGCTTGCTCATAACCTAAAAACCATAATGTATGGACCATACAGTATGGTCCATAAAACATTCATAAAAATTCTAAAATTCCAGAATTTGTAGAAATCCACGAATTTTTGAACACTTTTTAGAACATTAGCGTTGGTCAATGGTCAGACCGAACCATGTTACGACCAAAATACCGGTGAAGGTCAGGGTCAACTTAATACTATCTACAAAGATTGATTGATATTTAATTGGTGTATTGGCCTATTGATGTTCATAGGAGAGCCATATATCAATCTAACATAACGCACACGAATGACCCTTAACAGCTCAAATATGCGGACCGATTTATCATAATGTTGCCCATGGCAGAAAAATAGTGGCGTCGAACACATGTGGTACCGATGAGGCCGAAAATTATTATGTTCAAATGGGAGAGCCAACAGGAATCAGGTAAAATATATCATAATATTACTTAAAAACGTTTGGTAATAATTTTATCGTTTCAACACGAATTGTGACTTTGCACTCTTCTTGGATTTATTTTTTGTAAGTAATATCACCATCTTGTGCCAGATTCGCTACTTCTAACGAGATTCAAAATCATTTGCTTCAAAATTCATGCTTTGGCTAGTCATTTTGTTTAACGCATTTCTTTTTTGGTAACTTCAGAAAAATTATGAGTAACTCGAATAGTTTTTAAGTGAAAAATCTTCCATTTTCGTGTTTGCATTTAACATTTTGTTTTGACATGGTAACATATGACATCATTAATCATACATATTGCGTACATTTTGTGTACACTATGTACAATTATATCTTCGTTCCATTTTCAGTTCAAATATGCGAACATCCGGATCATGAAAGCTACCGTATATTTTGTCTATATATACCCATTTTGATCAATTTTTTGCATCAAGCGTCTAAAAAATTTAATCAAATGCATCTTATTGTGTTTAATATCGATGTCGACGTCAAAATCTTGAACTCGTGCAAAGGATTTTAATAAAGATTTTACTAAATCTCATCATATGACATACCATATTTAATCAGAAAGTGCTTGGTATACCCTTATTCTCCTTTAATAACACCTTTATTTAACATTTTTCTAGTTCCCGAAGGCACATTTGTGACCAGAGCAATCCCGCCACAAGGAATGATTCTCATACGTTCACTTTTTAAACCTTTCATGGCGCTATTGAGCAAGATATTCACCAATAGGAAGTGTTTTTGAAATCAAATTAAAGTCATACTGCAGATTCGTTGACGACTGGAGAATCGGATACATGGTGGCAGTCACAAACTATGTATTCTGGAGATATAGAATATCCAAATAATGTCACTTTAACTCTTGATCTTCACAAGGTAATACAAACCGGACCAAATTTAGAAAAGGACCGGAATAAGACTCGCCTCTAGTCAAATCGGGTTATCCAGTAAAAATATGACGCGTCATTCAGTCTAGTTTCTGACCCTAAACAAATTCCACTGTTTAATTTCCGATCACGTACGTCCCTCCAATGTGTGATCTGTAACAAAAATGCTTTTGACCCGGTCGAAGTCTCAAATTGGGACTCCCCTCAATTTTATGACGCTGAGAGCCCATTGGATAGCAATTATCTACGCTAGTCGTTTAAAATAATTAATTCAGAATCACAAAATTTCTTCAATTTCCCTCGAATTTAAATCGCCAAGACCACAATCTATGATGATTGAGAAATACTACAAAGGTCAATGGATGCCCTTCCAATATTTCTCATTAAATTGTTACTTGACATTTGGCAGAACAGAATCGGATAGTGCATTTGATCTTGAAAGTGAAGCATTATGTACCTCCAAGCATTCAAAAATTACACCCTTGACAAATGGCGTTGTTATATTCTCAACTTTAAGAGGACGCCCTTCAAGTAATAATTATGAAAATTCACAAATTCTTCGTGATTTTACAACGGCAGAAAAACTCAGATTTACACTAGTCAGGCACGGTTTAAAAATTATAAATAAATGTGTGTACAAAATCGAATGTTTTACAATCAATATATATTGAAAACCCCAAAAAAAAAGACTCAATACATTTGGTGACGAAATATTTGGTGATCCTCAAGTTCTCCAATCCTATTACTATGCAGTTTCAAAGATAACTGTTGGTGGTTACTGTAAATGTAATGGTCATGCTGATAATTGTATGCTTGAAATTGCTGGTCGTCATGTCTGTGATTGTCAACATAACACAATGGGAGATGATTGTCAAATGTGTAAGCCTTTATATAATAATAAGCCATGGCATTTCGCCACCAAAGCTGATGCCCATCAATGCGAAAAGTGTGAGTGTAATGGACACGCAGACTCGTGTGTATACGATGACGAACTTGGCTATGGCCGATGTGAAAACTGCAAAGATAATACAGCTGGACCAAAATGCGATCAATGTGCGAAAAACTTTTATAGAGATTCAAATGGTAATTGTGTTACCTGTGATTGTCATGTCGATGGTTCCCAAGCCTCACAATGTGATCATAATGGTAAATGTTCATGTCGACCAGGTGTTCAAGGTCATAAATGTGATAGCTGTAAAGACAATTTCTTTGGTCTCTCGCGTACTGGTTGTGAACCATGCAATTGTAACTTAGCTGGTAGTGAGGATAATGTCTCTAAGTGCGATCCAGTTACTGGTAAATGTGATTGTAAAGTTAACGTCGATGGCCAACGCTGTGATACTTGTAAAGTTGGATTTATGGGACTTACAGGTCCATCCGAAATTGAGCAACCGTTGTCTGATAATGAATTTGGATGTACTCCATGTTTCTGTTATGAACACTCAAATTTATGTCACTCGTCTCAAGATTTTGTCAAACATAAAATCGAATCTACTTTTGGCGAAAATGATCAAGACTGGGTAACTATTGGTGGTCAAGGTGTAACTTATGATGATCTCGAAGGTCGAATCGCTTCAAACGATGGGTTTGTTGCTCCTGGAAGTTATAACGGAAAATTAAGATTTAGTTACAATCAAAAATTAAACTTTGATTTGACTTTAAAAGATTCACTTGGTGCTGTTGATGATGCTCGTGTGAATGTTCATGGCCTTGATAAACAGGGACATTTGATTAAAGCAAGCTACGATTTATCTCCTCGCCCATCAACAAACAAAACACCATATTCCGTACCCCTTCACGAAAAATATTTTCAACAAGAAAATGGAAAATCCTTATCCTCACATGACTTTATGGAAATGCTCTCGGAAGTAACTAATATTCAAATTGTCTCTGGACCAGCCTATCTCGATAATGTCATCCTAGAAAGTGCTCGACCACGTGAATACAATGACGAAGATGTTGAGCAAGCAAACTGGATTGAAAACTGTGAAGATTCTCTTGTTCCAGAATATTCAGGAAGATCGTTGAATTCATGTGCAACTGGATATACACGTGATCTTTCGAATAAGAATAAGGTCATATCGACATATGCTGACTGCTTGCCATGCAATTGCAACAGTCACAGCAGACTTCCATGTGACGCTGAGACAGGTACGGTGGCAGCTTTTGAGTAAAAATAGTTATTTTTGATAAAGATCTATGGTGTTTGCTTTCTATCTTAAATCTAAATCAATATTAAGGTGTTTGTCAATGTGAGCATGACACAACTGGAAATAACTGCGAACAATGTCTTGATGGGTTTTACGGTGACGCCCAAAATGGTACACCAGATGATTGTCAACCTTGTCCGTGTCCAGGTGGGTCTGCATGTCATAAAATCGATGTGATCGGTGCTGGTGGACCCGCTGGTGTAGACGATGGTCATCCCGTTGTTTGTACAAATTGTCCCGAAGGAAGCACCGGTGCCCGATGTGATTCATGCCAAGAAAACTATTTTGGTGATCCTCTCGGCACAAGTGGGCCATCTTCAGATTGTAAATTATGTCAGTGCAATAGTAATATTGCAAAGGGTACCAAAGGAAACTGCGACACCCTTACTGGAGAATGTTTAAAATGTCTGTATAATACTCATGGCTTTTCCTGTGAGCAATGCAAACCAAATCACTGGGGAGATCCAACAAAAGAACAGAGCGTTCAAGGCTGGAAAGGATGCAAAGAATGTGACTGTGATTCTGAAGGTACTGTTGATGGGTCAGAATGTGATCTTGGAACAGGACAATGCGCTTGTAAACCAGGGGTAACTGGACACCGATGTGACGAATGTATGCCAGAACATTTCGGATTTGGAAGAATGGGATGTGAGTCATGTGACTGTGATCCAATTGGATCGGTTCATGGCCAGTGTCATCATCAATCAGGTCAATGCAAATGTAAACCTGGTGTCATTGGTGACAAATGTGACGAATGTGATACAGACTTTTTTGGTCTTAGTGAAGAGGGATGCAGTCCATGTAATTGCAACTTAGACGGATCAGAATTCTCTCAATGCGATAACGAGGGTAATTGTCAGTGTCGACCTGGTGTGCAAGGCGAAAAGTGTGACCAATGCCAAGAAAACTATTTTGATATAAGTGCCGGATGCAAAAAATGTGACAATTGTTACGATATGGTAAGTCGAAATTGGTTTGGGTTAGAAAACGCAACTTTAGGGGACTGAGAGTGTTGGTTGTGGCCTGCTATAAATATATTTATAGGTTGAAATGGTTGTAAATCAGCACCGTGGTGAACTTGAAAGACTTAATCGAGTTGCACGTGACATTGGAAGTAGTCCAAGCGCTTTAACTTCCGATTCTGAATTTAATCAACAGCTCGTAGAACTGGAAGCTGAATCGAACAACTTAAAGAGTAAGAGTGAAGACATTCTTCGTGATTATCAAGCTATGATGAAGGATCTTACTCAAGGAAAGCGACTGATACCATAAGCCATGGATTTAGGTTGTTCTAATTATATTTTTGTTTCATATGAAATTAATCATATCGATATTAAATGATGCATATGATATGAAGGGCAAATGATATCAGTAAATAGCTGGGCACGATTCTCATGAAGTTCAAGAGAAATTAAAAGAGTTCGAAGAAAAGTTGAAAGAGTGTGAATCCCAAGTGGCAAATGCTAAATGTAAGTATTCTCATAAAACTCCGAGACTCTCGTTTATATACCTTAACCATTTTGGCTAGACTCGCGGGTGTTCAAGGTTATTTTTAAGCGAGACAAACGGCTACACAGGGTACAATCTTTGCTTTGGACAAGGAAATTGATCAAATCAAAATGATTTTGGATGACACAAAAGATAGTTTGATCGCCGCTGAACGTGAAGCAGAAAAGCACGGTAATAGACACGCAGAGTTGAGTGAACTGGCAGGTGAATCAAATGACCTACTAGATGACATAAAGGAAAGATCAGAAGAGGTAATTAACGAATAACGAGTAGTTATATAGGGGGGTACAGTTACTCATTAAATTAAATTCCAGGTTCAACTTCAAGCAGAAGCTGCCAAAGAAACCGCTAAAAGGGCTCAACAAGAAGTTGACAACTCACTCAAAATTTTAAATGAGCTTAAAAATCGTCTCCAATATGTTCAATCAGATGATGTTAAGGTAAATAAAAAAAAATAAATTATGTTTGTTTATAATAATTTAGACAACTATAACAAGAATTAAAGAAGCAAAAGATAGAGCTCAAAATGCTCGTCAATCTGCCAAAAATGCAAACGATGAAGCCATCGATATCTATACAAAAATTAAAGAAATGGAAATTCCAAACCTTTCTTCAATTCTTAATGATGCCCGTGCTGACGGATTATTAGGTAAATTTAATAATCGTATGGTTCATACACCCCCGTTCAAGTTAGTGAAGGTCGTTTCTGTTGTGTGGTATAACTTTTCCACGCATTTTGGCCGCGGGCCAATGAGAAGCCGCCTTTCTCTACCCCAGTCCTCGCTATTCGACTACAGAGTTTATATTTGTCTATAGCGCAACCACTGTAACTTGGTCGGGACTGTAGTTTTCTTGCCCTGTTCAACACGTCCTGTTTCCCTCCATGATTCAATCTTATATATAATTCAGGCGAAAATACGACACTCGACCAAAAGACAAAACAGATTCAAGACATTGCTGGTAAACTTGAAACACAGTTGCAAATTCTTCTTAATCGCTTCAATTTCAAACGCGATGAACTCAGTTCAACGTAAGTTTCAAAATGCGAAATACCAAAATGAAATGTCCCAAATTTTTCTCAACTGTGTCCCACGCTCTAAAGCGCTTCATGTGATCACTGCAATCTCCAGAGCTTCCGAATGAGCTTTATGTTTGAGCTTTATGGCACTTATTTTTGTTCTTTGTCAAATTAGGTGGATGGACTTAAAATGCGTAGGCTCATTCTAGAAAGCCCACACGAAAGAAAGTCCACACGCCTGAGAATTTAATGGAATGTGCAAATTATTACGTATCATTTTAACATAACGTCATGAATAACCATGAACGTAGTTTCTGACCTCCCTGACCTCGAGTTAGTAAAGTTTTATCGAATTTCGCTGATTTTGGTGAGTAAAGTATCAATAAAATAACTGCTTTAGTGTTGATGATGCTGAAGCAGAATATGAAAAAGGTCGAAAATTGCTCGAAACAGCTGATAGGTTGATGGCAATGGTCCACGCTGCTAAAATGGAAGCTGAACAATATGATGACAAGATAATTGGACTTGTCGAAAAAGCAGACGCTATTTACAGCCAACTCAGTGAACTTGCCCAACAATTTGGTGATGGAAGCGGAGATGTCGAGTAAGAATTCGTTTTTGTTGATAGACCTATCATTGATAGGTCTTCTCATACTTAAAATCTAAAATTCGAAAAATGACTCAAATCCATCACTATGGGTCGAATTTTTTTCACTTTATCAACGTCCAAAGTATCGGTCCTTAACTTGAAGTCTTAAAAATGGCGATTTTAGCCACGTACACGCCAGTTATATTTCATTTTTTTTATTTAGAAACATCGAAGATATCGATCTTGAATCACAGACGAGAAAATTGGAAGAAACTAAACAAGTGATTAACCATCTCGAAAGTCAAGTCGACAGTTATCATGATCAATCTCAAGATCAGTTGGACCGTGTTAATTCTCTTTTTGAAAAGACAAAATCAAGTGGAGAGGTTTGTAAAATCCTTTTTTCAGCCGATTATTTGACTAATATGTCGTTTTAGAATGCTGAAGATATTTTTAATCAAGCAGTTGATTTCAATGATCAAGTTCAAAATATGATTGGTGATGTAGAAGCAGCCATCAAACAAGGATCCAACGAAGAAGAACAAAAATCAATTGCAGATAAACGAGAAGAGGTTAGTCATGATCATGGGTAGGATGTGGCACATCCGATGTGCAAAAATATCAGTTTTGGGAAAATAGAATTGGATTGACCCGAATGCCTTTGTAAATGGTCAAATATGTGTTTTAAATGATTTTTTGAGTTTTGTTTCAATACAAAATTCTTAAGGGTAAAAATACCGGAAAAATGTTTTTTGGTACTTTACTGGAACCAGACGGATCATCATAATGTCTAATTTAGACTGGTAATAAATAGAACATCTCTAAAGAAAAAAAGACAGTTTTGATCATAGGTCCCTGTCAGGACGTCTATTGATCCAGTTGGCAACATAATTTTAAGCATAACTTGTTTTAAAGGTTAGGAAAGTCGAAGCTCAAAGTGAACAAAGACAAAATAATGCAGATCAAGCAAATGAACATGTCAAAAAAGCATCATTGAATTTGAATGACATCAAAGGAACAGTTTTATTTAACGAAAATAACCATTGATGATGCTTTTGAGTGAGTCAGTTTTTCTAGGAAGTTTCTTTACTGCTTGAAAACTGTTTAAAGCACAAGTTGATGAATTATCTGCTAGAAAACTTGCTGATTTAGTTTCGCTAGTTAACGATGGTGCTGATATTGGAGACTTAAGCAATGATATCCAGGTTTGTTGATTAACTTTTCACTGTAAAAACTGTAAAGAATAAGTTTTTTTTGTATTAACCATTTTAATCAAGGCCGCTGAGAAAGAATATCAAGTACTCCAAGACCAATTCGATCAATTGAAAGCTGCTCAAAAAGCAAGTATCGAACAAATGGAAGCATTATTGAACAAAGGAACATGTTCAGAACCTTTGAACCACATTGTGAATATGTGAATATTTATAACGTCACCTTATCCTCCTCTTAAGCGTGGGTCGAGGTGATATTTTATATATAAGAAAAAATCATCAAATTCTAGAAATTCCCGATTTTTAGGCAACATCGATGTTTGGGAAAATATCGAAATCTCCCAAAATTCCCGATTTTTAGACAACACCGATTTTTGGGAAAATGTCGAAATTTGCCGAAATTCCCGATTTTTAGGAGTCCCGATTTTAAGCAAAACAGTGTACTCAGATATAGTATTTTGATTAAGAAAATTTAAAAGATTTTGAGCATGTAAAAGATAATTCCGACTTGGATAAGTTATCTCAAACCAAGCAAAACTTGAGCGATGAAGTAGATCAACTACGAAAGATAAGTGAAACATTACCGGAATGGTGTACATCTTCGTGAATCTAAATCGCAGAATCGAATTCATTCATCATCAGACGAAGAGACTAATTTAAATGCGATTTGAGCCCATTTCAGCATACTGTAAACTTCTTCTAGATTTCAAAAATACCAAATCCTGCCTCTTCCACAATCGAAGCGTAGGCCGTCTCTACAAATCCTAACCCTTTACTATGGCTAACAGTTCAGAATCCTCCTGCTCCATAGATTTTTGGATGGTGGCCTACGGTCGATCGATAACCCGCCGATACCTAAGGTGTCACGACAATATAACTGGTATCAAATAATTACATATAATACGCCCACGCATACACGTACATATGTATGTAAATATGTAAATTGATCTCAACAGCATATTTCCTTTTTTATTTGTTCAAAATCAGTGTTTAATCGGATGCCTCAAATGAGAAACAGCCGAATTGATCCAAAAAAACTTCAAAACTGAGCTCATTCGGTCTCATAGCGTGATTTCTGTACGTAATAAAAACCCCACAATGTAAAACTGTAACGAATTTCGCAAACATTGCATTATTTATTCCAATAAAAATTATAACTAAAAAAAATATCATAATTCTCGCAAGTGGCGCCCACTATATTATATATTCGGAGAGTCGTTCTCCTCGTTTTGAGCAGAATATGATATTTTATAAAGTTATACTTTTTAAGTAGGTTGAATTCTGATGAGTTACTTAGTTTTAACACAGAAATCAGCCGGAACAAGTTGCAAAAATGGTTTGAAAAAATTGGTTAATTCTTGACCGATCAATGTTTGCCCAGTAATTTCGTTTTTTTCATCCAGATCCCATCTCTCAATCTGAAGTGGTGATACTTGATCTTCTTGTAACCCACCAACAAGATAGAGTTGGTTTTCGTATCGAATAGCTCCGGCACACATTCGTTTTGCTTGGAGGGTACCGACTTGAGACCAAACATTTTCTTTGAACATGAATGCTACATCACTTTGAGTTCCATTTTTCCAATATCCACCAAATGTGTAAACACGATCTTGGAGAGATACTGCAGCAAAAACTTCATTTCCATAACCACCTAATAAAAATTTTAAAGTCTTGGGTAAATTCAGTAGAGTATATAAATTATATATCCAGATCGTACTGTTTAATTTAGCAATAACGTAATTATAAGGTATAACGGAATAAAATATCATATTCTGCTCACAAAGAGAAGAACAACTATTCGAATATAGAAAATAGATAGGTTGAATTCCGGGATTTTTAACTCAGCGAATGGAGCTCGAATCTAAGTAACTCAGTTAGTAGAGATTCAAAATTCATTACCAATGATATCAAACTCAAACCTGAGAACTGAAAAACGAAAATCCTTTTTTGAGCATTTGGGTGATTGGGTAGGTGGACATCCTCGGATAAAATTTTCATATGTATTAAAAGATGCGCAAGAAAACATCTTTTGATATTAATGACGTCACATGGGGCGACAGGGGAAATATGGTTTGAATGAAAAACCGACCAAAAATTTAAAATAATGGGGGTTGAAATTGTGTGGGCGGGGGTTAAATATAGAGGACGTCATTTCAGAGAATTATGATATTTTATTTAGTTATACTTTTTATAACCTGGATTCGGGAAATCAGCCATTCGTTTCCATTCTTCATCATGTCTATCCAACATTTCGACTTCTAATCCCCAACAACTACCTATTGCTAATGGATTTCCATGATACATTGCCATTTGATTATGTTCATGGCCAAACTGCGATTGTGTCAATTCTTTTTTATACACAAATTCGTCATCTTTTTCATCAAATGTCCAACAATCTTTTGGGGCATCATCGGAAAAACTAGAATAATTTACCATAAATAGGTTAGGCCCAGGGTTCGGCAAAATATTTAATTAACATTAACTAAAAAAATATTGCAGGTCAATCCTAATCTCTGAACGTAACCCCCTCTTTGTTCAAGGCCATTTTCCACTCCTCTCGGATTATTTTTTGTATGAATCCATAGCCCATATTTTAGAACAGAATAGTTTTAATCATTCTGTCTTTGGTAAAATCTCGATCAATTATCTTAAAGACGAGTAAAATTCAACTGCAACAGAGAGGGGGTTACAGAGAATTTGTTTTTTGACTACAACAAAAATAGGTAAAGTTTGCTCTGACAAACATTTAATTCATTCTAGCGATGTCCGTTTTTTAACTTAAAATAGGTTAATCGATTTTTTTTAACTAACTAAACTATTTTTTTAACATTTTTGCCGAACCCTGGTTAGGCCCCTATCAATGTGAGAATTGTCAAAAACATACCATAGTAAAACTTGATTTTGTAAACGGGCTTGACACGGGGCATTGATAAAATTAAAGGGAAGTTCGTCAACGTGGTCCAGTCCACAGTTTTGGACTTTGCTTACCTAGAATCGTTAGTAATATAAAAATTGTATTTATCATATTAATACTCAATATTGAAATTTCAATCGATGAATTTTATAAAGGTCATCACAATTGAAAATAACATTGTATAACATTTAGTACGTAGTTTCCTCGAGCAATGCATCCCCTCGAAAAAACTGATCCTCCTCATCGGTCAAATAATGGGGTGAATAATTCGTAAGCCCAGGGGAATTAGACTCACTTGACGGCGCTGTACAAAACCACCAAAAACATACATTGAGCCTTTGAATGCTGTTGAACAAGATCCAAATAAATCAGTTCGAAAGCCTTGATTAAATTCGAAACCATCGATTTTATTTCCTTCTAGGTCAAGTAGAACGTGTGTCACTGTAGCATTGAATGCAAAATCAGCCATTACTAGAAAAGCACCAAACTTTTTGAAACAAATATCGTTATTACATCCAATGCAACCGCCACGACACTGATTATCACATGGGCATCCTCAACATATCGATATATTATGTCACAAAAATAAATAATTATTATAATCATTTTGCGACTTATACGGAGCATGGATAGCCAGACCGTCGGTGCGTTATTGGTAGTATTATAGTCAGTTAGTCTGTCCACTTAGTCAGAAGGCACTTAGTCAGAAACCAGTTAGTTAAAAGTCACTTAGTCAGAAACCAGTTAGTTGTCGGTCAGTTGGTCGAATGACCAGTTGGTTCAA
>SCLD01167178.1:0-20685 GCA_004367895.1 Oikopleura longicauda
AACCATTTCATTTTAAATGGCGACAATATGATCAATGCAAGTTTTGGACCAGGTTTTTATTATATTTAGTGTTCTCACGCTCGATAATTGCTTTCAGTGAGTTGGACATTTACCGGGTTCAGCGTGACGTGCTTATTGTTTGTTTTTTATTTACTGTACAAAAGAGATAGACGGGAATAAACGCGGATCAACATAAAAAATGATATTTTAGAAATGATGTTCGCGTTTTTTGTTCTAAACTGCTTAACAAAATCATCTGTTCCTCTATAATATCTTGCAAAAGAAGTGGCAGACTGATTCAGTAACTATTTGTCACTGACAATACTTATGATGTGAAGAAATGTGTTAGTTGACAACAAAAAATGATCATCAACAAAAACTGTTTTTTATTTAGGTTTCAAGAGATTTAATAAGAACCTCTTCCAAATCCGTCATAACACTGAGTCTGTGTGCGTCAGAGCCACCAACAGGTATTGCTGTCAGTACAGTAGCAGAGAAAGCAATGATTTCGGCGACAACAATAATAAGGAAAAACATGCGATTCATCATGTCGGCCATGAATTGAAAGCCCAGTAATAGGTCTTCGTGTTTAAATGTTTTATGTATGAAGTCGCCGTCATGTTCGATGATTTCCATTACTTTTGGCGGCAAATCCACCTCCCACAATTTACACGTTATGCAGGTGAAGAACTTGGCCATGTACATGCTCATCTTTGCCTCAGACTTTGAAAAGTTACCAGACTCGTACGAGTTGACGTGGTACAAGAAAAGCGTACATGTTGTGACTTATATAAATGTTTCTTATTAAAAATGACATAAATTGCTCACCAATTAATGACACTGTCATTAATAAGATCATCGTCACAAAGTAGATAAGTAGATTTGGAGTTTGACCGAGAGTGTCGAAAACGGGGATATTATTTTGTAAATAGTCAATATAAATGACCACTGTCAGCAGTAACGTAATCTGAAATCCCAACTTTTCGCCGGCCTCGACTTTAAAGTAGAGATATAATCGGTGGTATATTGAGTAGTTCTTACCTGGTATAATAAGACCAAGTGGCGCCAAGAGACTCAACGTGATAATTGGAATAATCAATGTCATTGTATAATAAGGCGAATTACGTTCAAATCCGAACTTGACATCGATCGCAGAATAATCCTTATTCAAGACATTGTCAGTCAATGTGCCCACCTCAATTTTGTACGCAAAAAATTCCCACTCGTTGTTCCCATTGTAGTATTTGTATTTGATTGCATCTAATGATTTCTTCGTCACGGACTCATAATACCATCCGTTTGTTTCACTAGTGAAATTAAAATCCGTTTTATTCATCCAGTGATGAACGGTCAGTTTCACTTTTTCGGACGAGTAATCAGCCGATGATAAAATGATGTTGGCAAACTGTTTATCATAAGGATAAGTGTTAAGCGAGGAACTCATCATTGATCGCATGCGATACGCGCGGCTGTAAATGACTTTGCCCGATGATTCAATCTTCAACTGACGTTTCCTTTCATCAATAGGCGAAAATTCGTTGGCGCGATTTATAATCTCAATTTCCGGAATCCAGACTTGACTTTGTTCGGCACGAATACTATTGATATTGATATTAACCATCTCGGATTCGTCTTTTGAAAGTGGCTCATTTGTGCTGTTGGTACTCATTGAATTATTCGTTGGTGTCAAAGGTGTTGTCGGACTAGCAGCACCTGTTCTCCAGCTTAGTTGACGATCGATCCATGACATGGTGATGACAATTGAGGCGTCCATGTACTCTTTGTTCAAGTTTATCTCATTGATGGCCTTTATTTGAAGGTAAAGGTCAATTTCAATCGGATCGTATACAAGACCGGAGCGCTCTTTTGATGGATTGACGAGCCCCCAAAGCATCTTGAATTGTTTCTTTTCTTCAAAAACCTGTATATTTGATTAAAGTAACTGTAATACCGAGTCGTTTGTTCACCTCAGTATAATCACGTCTAGAAGCATTTTGAAGCTCAAGCGTCAGCTGCGTGTAGACAAACTGTTCACACATGTCTTCGGGGAGGTTGGATGAAAACGATGTCACGTTGTTATTTCTCTTTACGATGAAACCTTTCGGACATGGCGTGCCAGTGCAGTTGGTGTCTGATACAAACTCTTTTATCAAACCAATCTGACTCTCGACTGTTTTTTTATCGGAAGATTTCCAAAACTTTGTGACGTCATCAACACTATCCAACTGCTTCATTTCAGTCAGCAAAGCGACATTAATTTCAGTGAGCGCATGCAAATCGATTGCTTCAGACACCTCCGCTGAATGGAAAAAAACAGAATAATTTACTAATGAAATCAGAACATACATATCTGTTCGCATTTGACCTCAATAGAAAAAATGACAGATGAACTTGAGTCGTCCAAACTTTGAGGTTCCAATCCAGAACCTTCATCTTGTCCAGGAGAAAAAGCGACAGTTGAACTCGAGTAGTCCAAACTTCGAGGTTCCAATCCAGAACCTTCATCCAATCCATGATAGCTGTCCAAGCCATTGGAGCTGCTGTTTTTAATGAATTGAATAAAAAGCTTTTGAGCATTGATCTCAATCCAGTCATCGTTAGTCGCATTTAAGCTTCGCTCTTCGGAACTTGTTCCGTATGTTAGTTTAACTGTTTTTTCGACAATCTCGTCAAAAATCATGGCTTCAGTTGAAAGGATAAGTTCACGCATAAGACGATATTTGATGCGCTCTGATGACAGTTGACAGCTGACTTCTTTTGAAAAAGTTCCCGTTTGACCGTCATCACTATCATGATTGGTGATAATTGTTTTTGTTAGTGTAGCTTCTGTTTGAGGAGCGTCGGCGTCGGCATTGTCCTCGTCATCGCCGCTCCCATTTCCAGTTCTATTATTCGCTATTTCAGCGCACATAATATCGAACTTGAAACCAGTTTTGACTATGCTGGAATCCGATTGAAAACGCATATAAACAAAACCGGACTCAGTATTAAACCAGTCTTTTTGTTTTAACTCATCCGGCAATGAGGCGATGCTTCCCGACACTCGACGATGGTAATCAGCGTAATACACATCAAGGTGATCACAACATGACTCGGTTTCGAATCCACGGTCAAGATCCAATCGCAGTTGAATGGTTTCACCACTTTGGCATTCAAAATTCTGCATCAGATTAAAATTATTAGTGTATGGTCGTGGTGTCGAAAAACTTTCGGTGACGATTAGACTGCCAGGTATGATAGTAGCAGTATCAACGGGTGGCTTGTATCCGGCGCACTTGTCAGTAGCAAAGGCGCCAATGCTGTCATAGTCACCGCGGTTCGCTTTTCGCCAACTATCTGGGATGACGCGCGGATTGTAGTTCACTGGGTCAAACAAAGTCGTATGCAGCCTTCTCTCCGCTTGAGATGCCTGACCAATTGTCAATAACCATGCCAGTAATGAGAATCGCATCCCAATAAGCACTTTCTCTGTTAACTGATTTAGAGGAGTCTGTATCCCAGTCTGTAACTTCTTGAGGATCATGTCGCTTCGAACTTCTACTTAGTTAACAACTTACCATATCCTGGATACAGTAGGAAATGAAATCGTTGATTTGTTAGGCGAGAATCTCGCCGCGAGATATCACTCATATCAGCCCCAATTGCCAGTGAGTCCCCGTTCTGAGTCGAACAATATTTCTCAAAAACGACCACCGACCATCCGGTACTAGCTCTTTTACAGTCACTGCCTTATTATATACGAACTCGACCCTTCAAATCACGGACCAAAGACCCTTCGTTATAATAGGGCAGTGACTGTACTAGCAAGTAAAATGCTTGTGGCTGACGTTTTTTCAGATTCAATTTTGTGGCAACAAGTAAGACCTTGACAACAGCCTTGACAAAAGTCTCTGAGTCAATGGGCTATAACCGGGTGGTCGGTGGTCGTACAAAACTTTTGAGAAATATTGCTCGACTCAGAACGGGGACTCACTGAATCTATGCGTACGAGTCTTACCGGTCAGAAAAAATACAGGCGACAATGGGTTCTTAAGCCGAGTATAGTACTGAGTTTTATTGGCATACCGTGGACCACGGTCCGTGGTTATTGCCAATTACTTATTGGGCCAGCAATCCGTCTTTGTTCGAATTAACTATCCAAATGAAATTTTTGGCATTTTGTCTGGTTTCGTTCGATTAAAAGTGCTTAAAATTGGATAATGTCAAAACACAGCGTATTCGCATCGCCAACGATCATCCTCCGTGCCCGCCACATATGTGTCGTAGTGCCAGCGTCGATAGGCCTGAACGGCGCCTGTACAGGCGAGGAAGAGTGAGCACGAGGCACCGACGGCATTGCGCGGTTGAATCGCCCAGTAGTACCATCTGGTGTAGACGGCACCGTTGGCAACAAGGGAGACAGAATTGTTCAGCGAGAGCTTGTGAGCGGGTCGCGCCAAGTCCGAAATCCCGGCAATGACCAAAGATCATTTCCATGGGGGTGCCCAGAAGAAAACAGTCTTTACACAAAGATGTAAGTAAATAAGCAAGAAAGGACTACAGTTAACTACAGTTAGCTGTAGTGGTTTTCAGACAAAAACGTCCCTTATTTACGTAGGCCTTATTTTGGGTTTTAACTGTATTGACTAAGGCTATTGAAACTTGTGATACTCTCAAAGTAGTGAGAAAAGTAAGGATTCTTTAGAAAGCATGATTTGTGAGTGTAAGCCTTACACTGTAAGGTGCTCGCTTATAAAAGCGATGATAGCGATCACGTTGTTTGTGTGATGCAAACATTGTGCAGTGACCGGCACGGCCATAAATAGGTTGTCACCAAGAGTGCTCATGGTCGTGACAATGTCGGACAGTAAAGAAGTCGACATTTACACTTCCCCAACATGGTCGCCATTCTGATCGAGTTGATCTTTATGATGCCGAATTGATGATGAAACTGCCCAATTTGCTCGGCCTTGAAAAGTGTCTCTACTTTAAATTTGGCTGCAGTTTAAAGAAAACGAAACGTCCTCAATTTTCACGATGATGATGATGATGAAGCCAAGTGTTGACGCACGTGGAGTAAAAGTCAACAAATAATTATGGCCAATCGTCAGCTTGCTCGGCGTAGGATCTCACTTCAAATCGACGATTCGATCCGTGACAAAGCCACAGTAATCCGTGCGCAAATGATGCCCACCAAACCCCTTCATTCGCGTTTCGAAATCCCACCGGGGCCTCTTTTCCACGTGAAGTTGCGGTTCACCAGACTAGTCCGATTTTCAGGAGCAAATACATAGCTCTTGAGGGTGTCGAAGGAACCAAGAACGACGGAGGAGCCGTGTTTAGTTAGAAGAGAAAGTTGTTGATTTTTGGTCAAAACATGCCACGTCAGCAGTTACGTAATTGAATCCGAATCAGCAAACAGAGTCAAAAATAGACACATTACGTAATAATCACCGTAAATAGACAGTCGTGACCTGGACGAGACAACCCCAAATGTAAACTTACCATGTGCGTAGGCGTTTTCGGGTTGTCTCCCCTATGTCATATCATGACGCCGAAAATGCATATAAAGCGCGCACCCTGCTCATTTTGACTCAGACACAGAAGTGAGTTTGGCAGAGATTTTTGCCAACTGTATTTGATCGAGACGAGATCGTCATGATATTAATTTGGCTCGTGACCCTGGTCACAATGACAGGGGCAACGACTGAAACGACGGATTTCGACGTGTACCACCCGATGCGTACGCTTCATTACTTGGTGAAGACGACAATGCCGGGCGGTGGGAACTTTGCGAATAAGTTGTCGCCTGGCTATGTTTACGTATGGAACGGTGTCAAACCGCGATGCGATTTAAAGGATATGTGGAATCAGTTGCTTTATGAAGAGAAGACCTTCACGGATGAACACCTCAAAGAAAACAACGATCCTAAACCTGATGTTAGTAAACTCTACCTTCGCGAAGGCCAATTCAAGAATGATCAGGATGAAGTACTTGAAACGGTCACAGAAAATGGCCGGAAATTGATTCGCGAGACCATCATGAACCGGGTGAGGATGGGCCATGACTTGTGTCAATTCTTCACAGTCAAAAGCAAAGACGGAGCAGACGTCATACTGCCACCTGATGATGGTGTTACACGCGTTAATCGTCAATCGCTAATTAATGCACAAACATTGATGAACCCGTTAAATCATTTTGAAATAGCCCTGAATGCGTCGAAAAAAGAAGAAACAAGAAAGAAGAAACCATGGTTCATGGAGCAGGTCGCGAAGAATGCAGATAAGGCGAAGATACGCACTCACCCGTGGAAAGCGAAGGCTTACCACCATCGACATTATGTTGATCGCGATTGTGATACACTGCTGTATCTGATGCCCAGTTATGTTGATTGTATTGACGGAAAGTACACTGAAACCGTTATCGATTGCGACGGGCGCAACGATTGCAAGCGGGATGACGAAGAAGACGTCGAGTACATAACTGGTGTCAAGTATGACGGTGCGGCACCGATCAGTAAACTCTATCGTGGCCTTCACAAAATGACACGTCTGAAGAAAGAGCCATTCTTTTTGGTCGCTGATTCGTTCCATTTGAATAAGGACATACATGAAAACTTCAACAGCTACTGGGTCAATCCGATCAGAGCTCAACAAGAGCCAGTGTTTCAAGGTTTTCCCATATTTACCAGCAAACAGTTTCCAATCTCCTTCCAACGATCATGGACCTTCCACGGGGAAACTTACATTTGGGCGCAACCGTCAAGATGGCCGAAGCCGACTTCTGTGTTTTCGAAGACCAACTTTAAAACGATGGACAATGGAAAGACCATAAAGGAAAATATATACAAGCCGAATATCCCACGAAATATACAGAATAATAACAACTTCGCAACTAACTTCCCATATCCGTACAGGAACTTAACAATAAGACAAGGAGTGAAAACGCCCATATTGAGTCCCATGTTCATGGGCAACATCTTAAATTGGAAGGCAACAGAAGCAATGAGTGATAACCTCCTGGCGGTGCGTGATTGGTCACCTCGCAACGTTATAAAGGCGACCGGCACCCTCAACCCATACTGGGAGGGTCACAAAGTCAACAAAAACCTATATAATGTGCTAAATGTAAGTCGTTTTGTATCTCGTAAGAATCGAAAGTGACTTTTAAACTATTAAAGATGAACGGGCGTCCGCTTTGGCGATCACAAGCAACAGACCCATTGTATATCTCAAATGCTCAATTCGCCAAACGAGTCAAAAACCAGTACTTGGCGTGGAACCGGCCTTACACGGCCTTCGATGTCTCGGAAGGTACGAAGTATATTGACAACTACAAGAGGACAAATATTGAGGGTGTCTCCGTCAATCGTATAGTCCCCAAGACAAATGGCCCACAAGATTGGCTATCACGGACAAACAGTGGCAAGAGCTTTGTCTACGCTTACAGTGCCGGTTGCTGGATGAAATTGGCGCCAGAGAACTATGGCTATGATGTACCCGCGCAATACGCCAATGACGTGTCTGAGGAAAAGTGGAAAATTTACGATAATGAGCATAAGGAACGCGCCGATCAAGGCCTTGAACCAAAGTACAAGCTAAACAAGGCATTGGAACGCTGGTGGAAAGGGGATTACGGTGAGAAATGGTACTTCAGCTTGAAAGATGCAATCACCCAGAAACGTTGCAATGGTGATGAGATGCTGTGGTATCTATTCTACTCGCGACCATCAAAAATGGATGAATTTTGCACCAATACGAACTTTGGCAACAACATCGTTGAGGATTTTTGCAAGCTCAACCCGCCCGTCTACTTTAATTTTACCGTTACAAATGTCAACAATCGAAAAGTTGAAAATCGGGGCAAAACTTTCTCATATCGACCCGAGTGGCATAAAGAAAAGTTTGGCAACGATTTTATTTTCACCGGTTTCGCCTCGAAAAATAATCCTGACGTTTGGATGACGGTAGAAGAGCGACAGGCCGAGTTTGAACAGTGGTGTACTGACAATGGGCGAGATTGTACAGGTATCGACATGGTCAACAAAAACGACAAGACTGGTGCCGCCGCCATAACATCAACTACAACTCTGTTGACAAACATACTATTTTTAATCGTGCTTTTCTTATAATAACTTAATTGTCAATAAACACTCGCCAACCGTTTTTTAAACCACTTTTAATTAAATTGATGACCTCCGTCGTTCCCGGTTCCTTCCCGACACCCTCACGAGTTATATATTTGCTCGTTTGTACACAGAACACTTGTACGCCAACAGATTGCTCCGCCAGCCCAATGGCGCCGCGTACACAAGAGGTGAAACTGGGCGAAATGGCGAGATACTGTTGTGGCGATTGCGAAGTCAAGCGTTGACACCTCCATTGGGCCGTCAGCTGATTTGAGTTGAAAGTGAGCGTTCCAATGAGCGGCCAATCAAGTCACCTTGCCAAATTTTGCCCTGGCGAATGTCGACCAGTATCGAGGGCCCGTACTGTGGTGGCAAGTAGACTGTCAATCTATTCTGTCAATCTTGTCCATCAACTCAGCTCACTGATTCATAAGCTCGTTGGTGGCAAAAGTGAACATGTTATGGACCGAACGGAAAACATCACAGAGACAACCCCCAACACGGGTGAAAACAAAATTGTTCTCGAGAGTTGTAACGCGGCGTTACTAACGCCAAACGTAGGTGTGATGGACCAAAATAAGGACGACAAGTAGAGAGACAACCCGTTCATGCAACACGCCAATAACAATGTGCTTGATAATCTGGAATGGTTGACAAGATTTAAATCGCTTAAAAGTAACCGAGCACGATTAGCAAAACGGATGAAGTTGTAGCTGCAAAAACCGTGTCCCTGCAATCATAAACGACGGGTTCCGATCAAAATGACCGAACTCCTAAAGGAGGAGGAAGAGAGAGAGAGAGGTGTGGTGACTCATGTGTGGTGTGAGGCACACGGGTGGGGTAGTAGTGGAAGTGTATAAACCACGTAGTCGGAGTCAGAAGATTTTCAGAGTTGCATATTTAGAGTGGCACAGTAAACAGTCATGAAATACCAGTAGTTTGTTGTTACTTTCCGTCTTTGCTGTTCCCGTCAACCTTTACAAGTATGTTTCTTGGTATATTTTATGTACGTACCATAATATGTACCATGGTACGATAAACTTACCTACAATGTCGTCCTCATTATCGTCAGCTATCGACTCAACTATTGCCGTGCGACGATTGTATTTGAGATGGGGATGTTCTTGTTGCATTCTACGTTCTAACCAATCAATTTGATCGCTTGAAAAGTTTGACCACTGACTCGGTCGTCGTTTTTGTTCCAATTTCATCGAGAAATCAGTCTCTTCCGATTTGCACAGTAAAGTGTAAATAACGACAAACAAAACATTAAACACAATAACGAGCAGCCAAACCGAGCGCCATTGAACAGCGACACTATAATCAGTGACAAAAGCCGAACTGAGAAGTGGAACGACAAAACCATTGGCCGCATAAAACAAATCAGCAACGCCATAAAGTGTGCCCGCCAGTTTTGGCGCCATGTCAACCATGACCGGATCGCGCACCATCAGGCACCAGGTGAAGCAGCCCTGTGCAATTGCAAGCAAGCAAACAACTGTCTCACCACTCATCACATTCGGCATGGCGGCCAAGCAAGTGCATACAATCAGTGATGGCATGATCATTATGATGCAAATCAACTGTCGAGCAAATGTACGTCGCGTGGCGAACCACTTGTTAATAATGAAATCTATTGTGAATGTGCCAAAGGCAACGAATACAAGAACCATGCCCCATATAATTGCACTTGATGTACCAATACTTTCCAATGAATAATTGTGAACATAACTCAGGTACTTAGGGAGCATATTAAAGACGACAAAATCAAGCACTGACATACAGAAACCAGATAGTATTAATCCCCAGAAACACGAGTTTGTCACAATCGCTTTAATCGGTATATCAGTGATGCGTAATTTTGCCACATATCCAATTTCGACGCCACCTAAGCTCTGCTCGAGAAAGGTCAGCTCAGTTGCACTGATGTTGCTCATCTGGCGTGGCTCATTGCGCGCATATGCGAGCCAGAAGAGACTCTTATTTTTGGGAAAACTACAATTAAATGAAGTGAAATTATTTAAAGGCTTCTGTTACAGAAGTTCTGTATCATTCCCGTTCATGCCCATACGACGCCTAACGATCCGTATATGTAGAATACGGCTGGCCAGCCATATGTACTTATGATATACGCTGCGAGATGATGTGAGTAAATATGGAACAACAACTTGAGATTACTTACGTGTGGTCAAATTCATTAACAGCGTGCCAATCGCAATACACAGGTCAAAGGAACCACAGAAAATCGTTCGTTCGCCAATCGGTGTCCACTTTCCCCACAGCGACTTTTGCGGTGCATCAAGTGCCGACTGGAACAGCCCTTGCAGAAAACGGACGACAATGAACGACGCAAGGCCATTGCGTGCCGCCACTTCTGTGAACAGTGCAAAGAAGCTGGAACCGCCGATGGCGGCTGTGATCAAAAACCGGGCGCCAATGGCGTCGGCGACAAAGCCCATTGGCGCCGTACCAATGCAATAGCCGTAGAAATAAGCCGACTCAATTTGAGCCATATCAATGGGGCTTATATTGCCCATTGCAATGACAGCAAACGTCGTGGCATGACGAAGCATCATGCTGATTATGGTGCCAATGCATAGTAACAGGAGCAAATGATAACGACGAAGTGTGTAAATAGGTGCCTCCATCTCTCTGTCTGGTCTGTATCAATGGATTTTCATTATCTGATATTTGAACAATTGACTCTTTACTGCCAGTATGTTGTAACTCAGACAATCTCCAGGCTGGCTGATAAAAGTGCTGTGTACCGGATCTCTGAAGAAGCAATCACAGATCCTGATATGATCATTTCCTGCTCTTTCTTCTCCCACATCAAAGAAGAACGTCTGATGTACTAAGTAATATCTAAGGGCTAGAAAAATACAACCAATTGATTTCGCTATAATATAGCCTATAAACCATGATAGCCCATCGTTGATAGGGATTTCGCAAGAGTCTAAAGATACAAGAGTCGCAAGATACACACAGTTCGTCTCGAGAAAACCGAGATTTGATTATCAAGGTTATATACTAAAGTCGAACTTGACGACATTGAAACTTCAGTTTTCCAATCAGCACTTTTCAACTTGAATTCTAGAACAATTTTACTGCTGTTATTAAATTTCAATAATCGTCTCAGTTTATCAACAGAAGAAAAAGTATGAATGACCCAGGTTGCGTCTTTTTGACGCAATTGGCTGGTGAGTGGATGCATACCAGACACGAGAACATGTCTCCGTACTTGAAAGCTACCGTACCGGAGGCGAATGGATGCTGTGGACACCTTGTCATCAATTACATTAAGAAAGGTGGGTTTTGTAATCATTAAAAAGTTTTATAAAATCACTAACTTGCAGAGGCACTAAACGCTCGAATGACAATTGAGCTGCAGCAAACCGGCGTCAAGTGGGTTTATCGTGGGTTCGGCAAACAGATCGAGGCGCACGTCACCATTGGACACACATATCACTACTGGAATGCCCTTGAAAAGAGTGAAATGTGTGAAACGTGCCAGTTTGACCCATTGACACAGACAATGACTTGGATAACGACGCCGGGTAGGCAACATAACCGACCCGATGGACGTGAATTTGCCACCATTCGATTTACTGCAAGTGGGGAGCTGGAGATTGAGACGACATACAATCCAACGGGGGTGAAATTCAAAGCGTACTGGCGGAAATGTGGACAACCAGTCCAGCAATAAATTCTTGGTGTAGTACTACTAATAAACAGTATGTTGTTTTCATTTTATTCCATTTTACACAGATACAAAGAATGAAGTACTTTCCCTTAAAAAAGAACCCGTTTTCGGAAATTTCTTTCAGTAACTATTTAACGTGGTAGTTTAGTGTCCTTTTTGTCGATTGTCGCATATAGTATTGTTTTTCCGTTTGAAGATAAATTGTATTGAACTTTACAGTTTTATGAACTCCCAAAATACTATTTTGATTGTCAAGCGTTACATTATCAGCACCGTAATTATCGTTTATTGTCATAACCTATCGCGCCATGTGACTCTTGACCAGGTTTTCCATTGCCATTATTGGATTGGTTCGCTGCGCTTGCGTTGTCGTTGGTGGCGGTGGTGGTGGTGGCGCATGGTCTTCCTTGTTCAATACGCCGACTGTCAACGCCTTGATCCGTTGTAAGTGATGTAGACTGGTTGATTCAGATGCGTGATCGCTATTTGGCGATTGAGCAAGTGGCCGGGTGGTGGGACTGGTTGAGTTTGAGTTGTTCACATTTGAACTGGGCTTTTGAGTTGGCTCCTCCTGAAATTAACCTTAACTAAGTACGCGTTGATTTCGCTTTACCTGTTCCGTGTCCGAGGTAGGCTCAATTACTTCGATCACGGGCGACTCGCACTTGACCAGTTTTGATGGGCCAGGTGATGAGCTGAAAATTCGAGTTTTTGCCTAATTCAACATAAGTTTTTTTAAATCATACCGGTTTGTGGAGCTGGCCTGTCGCTTACGGCTCAGATCTAGTGGCTCCGCTTGATTTGTATTTGTCACATTGTCAGCTGATTTCGGCCTTCTCTTAGCATCCGATTTAGCCGCTTTTGCCGCTTGCTGCTGCTGATTGGTTGGATCGCTCGAGCCCGATGGGACGGGTGATGCGGTTTGAAATGGTTGATTCTTGACGATGTTCGACGTTCGACTGATTCGACCGGATGTGTCGTCCGATGAGTTTGATTTGCATTCGTCGGCGTCTTCTTTTTGCGCTTGTTGCAGTGCTGAAATTGTACATCAGTTTTGCACATTTATCAGAGAAACTCACCAGCTTGAAGAAGGTGTTGTTGGAGGAGGTGTTGCTGACTGAGAAGCGATTGTTGGTTTAACAGAGACCAATTCATAAGTGGTTGGCGTAAATTGAAGAACGGGTTTGTGAACATGTTCATTATTGCGGGGCCCGAGTAGGCATCTAGGAATTGAAATTAAAAAGTCAAAGACGAGATATTATTTAAAATGTACCTAATGTCTTTGGATATGGCAGTGATAGTGAGGGCAGTCCCATCCCGGGCATGTTTAGACTACTCGACGATAGATTCGACATTGCGGCTGCCGGGCTCAACAGTGAGCTATTCTCCGTTTTCGGCGGGGCGATGACCCGTGTTAAATCGGGAAATGGGGGTGGTTTCGACGATTTCAGCGTTGGAATGGCGGTCTTGCTAAACGTCGGAATCGGTATCGCCTCGTGATGCTTCGTCTTTACCATGTGACAACTCAAGTCCTGAATTTAAAAAATTAAAATAGTTTATAAAATCCGCAGAGTACCTGTAGTGATTCAAATGAGGCACCACAACGCAAGCATGAGAGCACCTTGGCAGCGGAGCGATCACTGGTGCCGGCGCCTGAATCGGCGGAGGCGGACTTTTGGCGATTTTTGGGAATAATGTGAACGGTTTTCCGACCGTCGTGACGTTTACTCTCGACGTCATTTTCAATATAATGGCCCTGTTTTGATGTGTTAACTACATTTGAAATTTATCTTATTTCAATACAATCAAAAAGTCCAACACATTCCTTGGCATACATGTGCTTCGTCAACTCTTCCAGCTTGACAAAAGCTTCGCCACAATGCTTACACTTAAAGTCTGAAGCACCTTTGACGATTGAGTTGAACAATTTGTGATTATATCCGATTTCATGTTCTTTGTTCTCGCTTGGCGCTGTTTAAAAAATTTGTTTAAAAATCAATGTGTAAACTAATTGACGAGATAAAGTACCTTTTTTCGTTCGACTACCAATCGCCTGTGTACTCTGAGCCGACAAAGAGTGTGTCGGCTGTTTCGGCTCTTGTATAATCCATCGGTATCTCTCTGCCTTGCTCAATTGGCGACCGGCGCCCCCGCTGCCGCCATTGGCCTTGCTCGATGTTGACGAGGACGATTGCATGTCGGGTGTGTTTGGCGTTGGACTTATATCAGCCGTTGTGTGGTTCTTAATTATTTTTTCTCTCAATTTTTGTCTCTCATATTTCCGTCCTCGAAATTTTGTTTCTGCTAGTTTACGTTGTCATCGACGTTTGTTGAAGCAAGTAAAATATAAAAAAAGTTAAAGTAGAGAGTCTTCGCGGAGCAATAACTAACAACAACATCAAAGTCGGTGGCCGCCTGGCGAATCTTTATGATATTTGACAGCGTAATGACGTTCTATAATTCAGTTTGAGAGATAAATACACTTTACGTGGTGTCTCGGGGCAATTTTGACATTGGGCATACGTACGTAAAACAACTATTAGAATTGAGAAACTGGTTATAAGTACCAACATGTGTCGAGTGAAGTTTGAGTTGAATAAACTTTTAACACATAAATAAATCAAAAATGATTTTATCAGAATATATCGCAATGTTCAATTTATTGAACTTGTCGAATGCCGTTACGATGGCGGTACACGCTTTAACTAAACGAATGGGCGCTTTGATCTGGGTGACAGTATTTTGGACAGCTACTTTTCTCCCTGTCCGTGTTTCAACTATGCCGAAGGTCGAGTCCTACTTACCTTTTTCTCTGGAAGTTTTAAACTGCCCGGTTCCGGTTTTTTCTTGCCAAATGTCTGCAGAATGTACTGTTCCATTGCTGGGGGTGATTTATGTCAGATTAGAACACACTTTAATCGATTAAAAAAACTCACTATGAATCGATGCCAATGGCGTTTTCTTTGACGAGCTGGGTTTTTGCACTGGATCTGAAAGAAGTGGTGGCGGTGGTGTGAAATGAAAATAAATTAAAAAATTAATTGACGACACGTAAAAGAAGGCAGACAGTCGCAGTGCGAAATAAAGTAAAAGTGTGAAATAATAGATTAGAATCAGTGGCGCCTAACGATTAGCAAAAATCAAAATATTTGGTGCCGGGCAGTGTGGTGGTGGATGATCATATCGAACCTAGACTCTTTATATGACTCTCCACCACCAAAAACATGATTGACAGATTATTTGTGATGAATTAATCGAAAATGATGCCATGAAAGTTGCCTGCGTCAGTCAAAATGAAACGAAAACAATAAATTAGAGAAACTAATCGATATATTTTAGATATTTGGCGCACGCCCTTGACAATGCATGTTTAAGTTATATTGTCATTCAAATGCAAAAAAAGGTGTTTAGAGACGCCCCATACACTACCCCTGCTCAAATTTGACGCCGTCAAAAATGACGTTCGTTTAAGTGTTTCCGGTTATGTTTCATAAAATGACTGTTTCCGGGCGCACTCACACTCATCTCACAGGAGTTGGGGGGCTAGCAGTGTCAATCATATACTCAGTTATGTTACTAGTTGTCTCACCTGGATCCGCTATATCTTTGGCCGCATCATTCTTCATCATATTCGAATTTGAATCGGTTTTCGGTTCATCTGAAAATGACAAAAACACTGTTAGTTTTAACAGTTTATATATTCACACAGTCATTTGTGTTACAAGCGTCTCTTCACTACTACTATGACTTTTGAAAGTGAAAAAAGCCCTGAGCGAAGAAAAGATCGAGGGTGAGCAACCATTTGTATCCTAAATATTGATAGATGGGGCTTTGATGGATGAAATCGACGATCAAGTGTAACAGATCAACTTATCACCATAAATGTCCGTATAGTCAACCGAACGGCGAATAAAACGCTAAGTACTATTTAGTACGTAACGACGAAATAACTAAGTTCGTTGGTTTGCGCAAGAAAGCTTTATTACTCAACAAATCAGCACAGTTGAATGTTGACGGATGAGTTCTACTCGTAAGCTCGAGCATTTTATTTAGACTGATTCGGTTGACTTGAATCAATAAAACAAAGAAACTTATTCAGTTTCCCAGGCTAATAAACGTTGATACACTCTCGGCGGGTATTATGCTCATGCCTTCAAGTGTTATAGAAGAAGTGAAATGTCCTTCATACAAGTGGGACAACACAAAAAACAGCTAAACGACACGGGATCTCGAACTCTAGACCCCAGCGTTGGATCAAAAGAACCTAATTCATCAACTTGGTTTCTGGGTTCGTCACAGTTGTGGGCACTCTCAAACTTGGCATGAACCCCGGTTTTTGTACCATTCAATGAGCATATTATCAACTTTTGACACGTATGCATTGACATAATTCGCTCGACAATGCTCGGCATTTGCGGCAGATCATCCACAGTGAACATTTATCGGAAAAACAAGTGAAATTAATCCATGTGCCTAATGAGAGTCGCTTATTGTCAATAATATGAAAGAATATGCAAATTATCTGTCACTTAGGGCACATGGAGTAGACACCGAGCACGCAACATCATCGCAAATTAAATCGGCTAATAGCTGACTTGGTATTGACAGATCTCACTCGGGCGGCCATTTCGCGTCTATCTCTACGTTTTATCCTTACTTTATGACACTTTTCAACCCCGAAATTAAACGTCTCTTTTTCGCTCTCCCCGTCGAACATCGAACTCGAAGGAATCAATCATCATGTTGATGGTGATCAATTGAGTTTTTGTTCAGAGTTCTCTATCATAATCAGATAGAAGGGTTGAAAAGTATCACTCTCTCAGCTCATCCTTCATCATGCTAGGCCCTCTTTCTTCTTCTTCTTCTTTCTACATCTAACAACGAATCTGTATACTTTTCCGCTATACATTTTTTCTGACCACACCAGTAATTACGCTATATCAATCAACGTCGTGTCTAAATTTCGCACTGCTGTGTGTGCGGTGGTGGTAGTAGTCGTAGTAGTGGGAGGTGGAGTGGTAGGAATCTAGTTGTGTGTCAGTCTCCATCATACTTCTCGGCGTGCGTTTTTACGCCTTTCAAACTTTTTTGCATTCATCATGATCCGTATGGGGCCAGACACAAAAAATCTAAAAAACCTGCTCGATCAATCTACAGTCAGTTGAAGTACGCGCTCGATTTTAAGTATTCGGCTTCAGATGCGAGCCTATTCAACTATTCATTGGATCTGATTTGTTGAGTGACAGATCAAAATCGGCCCTTTGGGGCGGTGGTTAACAAATGTTAACTTCGACAAAATGTTATTAACTGCAGTTTTGCTTTGGCGCATGAAAAAGAAGTGAGGCAATAAATCGAAACGTAAAAACGTTTTCGGATATTATAAATTATCCACTTCGCAGAAATGCTCCAAAATGTCAAGCTAGAGCATAAATCAGTTGTTTGCTCTGTGTGAGGAGACGTCGTGGGAGTTATAGTCGATTTGACCACTTGTTGTAACCACTTCTACTGGTAAGCAATAAACTAATCCAGATTTCCTACTTCTAAGCCTCTTACTTCGCCCCTTAGTTATGGGAAGATATCGCGCATGTCATCCAATCTTAACAGGCGCGAAAAAAAAATGAATGACATTTATGATTTGACCTTGAACAAAAAAAAAGATGAAAAATTTTGTACTACGCATTTTTTGTTCTTTCTCTCTCTTTTTAGATACTATAATAATAATTGAGCACCCACACCGACGCAAGGAGAGTGGGGCCCAAAGACGGTGAGTGCCTCTTAGCCAATTTTGACGGATGCGAATAAATCAGCTTGTTATTTCGTCGCTCGTGTGTTATGAAACTGAGTTTCATGCCCCCATTTGACGGAAGTAAACTGACAACAATGTTTCCGGTCCCAATGGCTCAATAATCGCTGTGTGTTGATGGTTATGATGAGCACTACACACCTTGGTCGTGTCCAGCTCCACGCCTCTCGAAATACAGCATTCACTCTCGACACACACACTGATGCCAATCACCGCAACAAAAATCATCTTTTTACGAACGTCAATCACGGATCGGATAATTTTGAGCGAGCGCTTCGGGAGTGAGTAGAAAATATAGAAAGGAGAGGGAGGACACGCGTCTCCCTGTGTGTCAGTGTCCCACTTGTTATGCCGAACATGTCTAAATATTATCAAAAAGGCGAAATTGATCAAAAATCACATTTTTTTGACGATTTACCCAAAAATAGAGCATGTACGAGGCATACAGTGTGCCTGCGAGTAGTAAGATATACAGTGTTGACAGGGCCCGTGGTTAGTTCGACTGGCGTTTTGAGTGATGAGTTTGACTGAGACATGCGATTTGGCTAAATTAAAATACATCGAACATGCATCACTCACCGATCTTTCGCTTTCTCGCCTCTAGCTCTCTCTCTCACTCTACCTCTCTCTGTCTCTCTCTGAGAACGAAACATTTTGTTGTCACTTTAAAAGTAAAGCTACTAATCAATCAGTTAGGCGCTGTCGCCAACACAACACACACCAATCTCTCAGTATCTTGAAACAAAAAAACAAAATCTCATCAACACATCGACCAATTTTCGGCTAAAACAAAAATAATAAGCCGGAACTGTGAACCGCGTCAACCGTCAAGTACCAAGTGTAAAGTGTATAAAGTATTGTTCGGAAAGTGGGTGCTCCAAGGCGAAAAAACGGAGTGTTAAAAAGCAGTGATCGCTGTACAAATCAAGAAATCGGCGGTTTCGATAATTTTAATCAAGTTACTGCATCAGTATATTCATGACCCCTTCTCAACAAAATATTTCAATGGTTCACGTCGTTTCTCTTTAGGCAAAATGATTTAGGCTGTGAATGATTGATCGAGCACAGAAGCGCGGCTACACCTATTTGTGGGGTGAACATACGATCGAGTAGTGGCGCACAGAGTGATAGGTTGTCGTTGACCCGGACTTACCAATTATTTGACTAGGAGCTTCTTGTTTCCGACGGGACATTGCTCATCAGCAGGCAGCTACAGCATTTGCTTCAGCTCATCATTTTTTCTCTTCGATTAGGAAGTGTCGGAAATGTTTGTGTAATTTGTTCTTATTTTTCTTCTCAATGTCAAAAGTCGGCCCTAAATGCCGTGCCTCTCTCGCAACACACACACACACAAAGATGATGAAGAAATGAGGCAGATATATCTCACACGAGAAATAAAGTGGGAGGCGCGATAGTTTAGACAAAGAAAAGCTTGAAGGAAGAAGAGAGAACAAGCAACACGCGGAGCCACCCCAAGTGGCCACTACTACTACTTTTTATACTGCCGTTTTCTGGGCCGATGAATGGAATAGGTACAGGTCGCGCTCGACATTGGATCGAACATGTCTAATTGCAAATCTATCTATCACTACGATACACTACTACATGTTCTATTTCGTGAGCTTCCAAATTGGCTACTTTAATTTTAACGAATGTCACACGTGTCACGCATACTGCACACAAGTGGCAATTATAACTTGATCATGTTCTTCTGGTAACAAATCACACTTGGCGAGCAGCACACATAATTCAGTGTTGCCGGCGACGACCACGGGGAAGCGTCTAGGCTCGTCGTATTGTTACAGATCACTAACAATTATGCTTAGAGTTGTCGACATTAGGCTTGATTGAGCGGTATTGTTAAGTTTGCGTTGAAGATTCGTCACGTCAAGTATCCGGTCGTGCGGATACAGCTAGCATCGAGTAGTACTCTATTTTATGGTGAAGAGATTAGCATAGCACATCTTGATTTGCTGACACATGTGATGATTTTCAAAACACCCCCATAGAGCAATGATCATATTTATTATATCAAATAATATAGCGAATGTGTGATAGTTTATCCAAATAAAACCATCAGTTTAAGATTTGGTGTGTACGCGGTAACGCTGGTTTGGTTCTCTCAAATCAATCAGGATTTAGCGCCCTTATAATTCAAAATTAAAACGCCATTACTCGTTCTTGTAACTACTACTACCGACGGCCCGTATAGAATTATACTCAACTTCATCATTGATAGCTTCTCAAAATGTACAGCCGATTTCACGTCACTGCTCATTTACTTTTCGACATTCGCCACGCCCGTCACGCCAAATAAAGTTTGGCACTTGGATGAAAATCCATTTCAATTTATCAATCCGCACCACACGCGCCACGCAACGTTATACATACTGACTTTAGAGTATGATTCAACATGACAGTTCTTGCTCGGTGTTTTGCCGTGAGTGGAGTTGATCTGAGATTTGAGGTCGACGATATAAGTTGGTGGTTATGATCGTTAAATGATTCATATCAACATTATGTGACACTTTCAGTGGTCAAGTATTGACTGTTCAGGTTGTGGATAGGTAAAACGCCAGCAAAGACATGAGGACCAGTGGCCGTGTTGACAGTTGATATGATGCAACACCCATCATGTTTATTGATAGTAGCTTAACAGTACGGACTTATCCTTGAAGAGGCACACGCGCTCCGAATGAAAACGGCTGTAATATATTAATCGTAAAACACTCTGTCATCCCCCTCTACCTTGTCTTCATCTCATAACTCAGACTTGACCAGCGCTCACCTATCTTTACAACTTAATTGAACCCAACGTTTTTAGAATTCAACACATTGGTGGGCTGCTACTGCTGCTGCTGTGGTCATATGACATGTTCAGGGCGCAAAGAAATGAAGGTGAAAATTGGGGAACATTTGGTTGGCATTCAAGTCTGCTAGTCTGGCCATCTAATTGAAGTTACGTTCAACACAAAGGCGACAACAGGTAGTAGCTAGGTGGACGCGAAATAGGTAGTAAAACGGATTATTAAAGATCTTAGTTGCTTCTGCGAGTTGATTGATGAAATCAT
>SCLD01167291.1:0-20681 GCA_004367895.1 Oikopleura longicauda
TGTAAATCAAATTATGAAAATCTTTCCTCTGTAGACTATAGTGTCATCAATCTAAAAGTCTTCTATAATTCTTAACCAAATCCTTGAATCCTAATCGCTATAATAACTCTCAAACGTTAATCACTTAAGCGTGGAGAAAGACGAACGTTTTTAAGTTATCATTTTTGGGTGGGTGGCTGGGATCAAAAATTTTTCACTGATTTTCGCGAAAAAAGTGTACCCGTAATTAGACAATATTTATTTGTCTTTTAACCTTAATTGTAGTAAATTGTCTAATGACGTTTACACAAACAAACCGCTTAGCGGATCCCATTCTAGAGATTTTTTGAATCGTATTTTTTGCCAAATTCTAGAATCGATCCTATAATAACTCTCAAACGTTAATCACTTAAGCGTGGAGAAAGACTCACTCACCACAGTTATCATTTCCATGTTTTAGTATTCCATGTTTTAGTGAGGGAGTGTTTGTTAGGAATCCTCATTGAGGTTAAAATTAGACTAAACCCAAGTAGCTTAAAGTAAAAGAGTAGGGTCGTGTGGCGTAATGGTCTGGCTTAAAGCCAGTCTTCCAGCGATACCGGGTTCGAATCCCGGTAACGCATATCTTCTATAAAAGAAGATTTCAAGAGGAAACATATAGAGTGCATGATTGCAATGCACATAAATTGCTTAAAGAATCCTAATTAGACCGATGAAGGTCAGATCATTAGGCCCACACCTTTTTGTATGAAATCCTTTAAAAAGGTTGTAACAATGAATTTTAATTTTAATTGAATTTAACGTATTATCAATTTCGTATTCGACGAAAACAATCTCTTCAAAGACTAGTGACCAATCCTGCAGATTCTCAGAATGATAAGTAATTACGCTGATTACCCAAAGCAGATGAGGAGCCTAATCTGTACGAACAGCTGGTAATTAACAAAGGTACCTAAGGGCAAGCTCTCTAGCGTCTTTGACGATATATAAATGCTTCTGATCAGTTAATGATATATCACAGAAAAACCATAAGCTTATAAAAGCTTAAAAACAACAACTAATTTAAACGCAATACAAACCAAACAATATGGACCCACTAGATATTCCCGACCAAGCCTGGGCTGAACTCGAAGAAGAATTCACCTGGGAGAGCATGGATTCTGGTTATGCAAGCACTGGGTCAAATCATTAGACCCCCAGTTACCACTATATATCCTTTAAAAGGTTGAATTACTGCCTACTAGCCAATGTTCTAACTTTAAACTTTCCGTCTCATTTTGCACATAATCAACAGTGAAAATAAAAATAATTGTTTTATTCAAAAAATAAATTCTTAGCTTAAAAAAGGAAATTTTGGCAGTGGAAAGCCTATTCTAGGTTAAATGGCAGATTGTGATAATTAACACAAGTTATGGCAGTTATAATAACCGTGTTCGTTTGTAAAGCGTGCCTGGTTGCGATTGCGTCAGTCGAATTCTGGCTGATTTTCTTGTTGGTGTAGGTGATTCCGACAAATCAACCTCCTCGACTTCAGATTTAACTCCATCGGAGATTTCAGACTCAGACTGTCGTGTCGGATCCATCGAATGGCTTGACAATCCTAATTGACCAATTGAGCATTCATCAACGATCATATCGATTTTAGGAACTGTATCCGCGTCCATGTCTAGGGTAATTGTTAACGACCAGGTCAAATTAATACACAGTGGCAGTGCAATAATGACTTACCCACATCCGTTTTCACGGTTTTTGGAAACCGAAGAGCCATCTGTGGTAGAATGATTTTCACCATAGAGTTTTTCTCCCCTATAATTCAATGTTAGTGTCATGTTTGCTAACTTTAAGCGTTGAATAAACCTGTTTCAGGAAGCTTGTCATAGCTGACCGTGACTGACGGGGTAGAAGTCGATGAAATATTAGCCACATTTCCAGTTGGACTTTCTGTTTTTACCCCGGTAACCTTATTAAGGATTGCATAAGGGTTGAGTTGAGTTGGATGGCGAATCCCACCAGAAAAATTTTGTCGATTATATTTTCGACCGTTACCTGGCATCGGCCAAGCTTGAATATTCATCCCTTGAAAGAACTTGGGTTGAAAGCGTCTCTTGCCAAACCGTGGACCCCCAAACGGTTGATCTTGTCTAACCGCCCTGCGGATTGTCACCAAATCTTCGAGAGTACCTTCGTCACACAAAGTTGCATTCTCGAAAGCATCTAGTGCTTGCCGAATGTATGCATTTCCCTTGTTTTCGCGGTTTTGTAGGAAAACTGGTCGGAATTGATACAATATTCTCATGGCCAAAACTTCATTTGAAATGCCCAAAAGCCAGCCATGATCCATAGGACCAAAAGATTTATTATCTACCTCTAGAAGAGTTTCCTTGAGTCCAAGAGTATTTAATCGGAACATTTCTGAGGAGACATGGTCAAAAATCCGGATTTTATCCATTCCCCAGATCCATTGGAGCTGTTGAAGGGATTCTAATTCCACATCTAGTCGGAGCAGTTTAACCATATGCATGGGTAGTTTTGGTGGACAAGCGATTGAATGAATCACCAATTCATTCAGTTTTAACATATTTTCACAGAAAAAGCCCGGTTGCGGGGTTGAATAAACGGTGTGCTGTTGCCCTTCCGTATGAATCAAATCTCGTGTAGCAATAGCCGTCATTCTGCGTAAGAATTCCCCACCAGCGTGCATCGGTGATAAATCCGAAATGTCCCATGTCAAGTAGTTGATGCTGATGAATTCAGCCATCAACTTCTCAATTGAATGATGCCATTCCAGAGGAACCAGAATTGTAGCCTTTGCAAGGTTGAAATGACACATGAAAATTCCCTTTTGTGGTAAGTCCTCCTTTTTTCGAAGCCACCAACTTTCCCTGGCTTCGATAGCCACAAAATCATCTAAAATTAAAATGAGGAACAGTTTCAGTTGCACGCTGAAGCCTACCTTCAGCCTGATCAATGGGTTGTTCATTAGTGATAAACTCTGAAAGAGGTTCAAATGCCGGTGCCAAAATAACATAGTCCCCCATAAATTGATTGAGTTCCAAATTGAGCATGAAATTTTGTATGACCTTTGGAATCAGTGGTTGTGGGATAATACCACTAATTGTTTCCCAAACCGCCTAGCGGATATAAGTTAATGAAAGTTGACACAAATTCTAACAGCAATACCTTTGGTGTAGCAATACCCTTGGCAACTTTAGTTTTGAACTCATTAATGAGCCGAACCATTTGTTGATAGCGTGGAGTATCATAAGTCCATGCCACCGCAATAGAACGAAGGAACCGAAGAATCGGATGATATTCTAGCTTGCAGATGTTGAATACCATGTATTCCACCAACCGAGCCATCCAATGCGCTGGAATCATGGATGGGCAATCTTAATCATTGTTATAGAAATGTTATCAAAAAATATTTGTATTTACCCATAAACAGTAAGATTGGTTTCGTAACCTCATTTCCGATTCGCGGATACGTGAAAATCTCCGGCGGAGTTAACTGATCTGTATGAATCAGTTTTCGTCCAGAATTCAGTTTCTTGGAGACTTCAAAAAATAAGCCTGCTTGAGCTTTAACTTCTTCTAATCGTCCCAACGTGAACGAGACATTTTTAGGACGAAGATCATCATGCAAGAAACGATTCATAACCGAAAAATCGGATAAACGACAAAAAATTTCAATCTTAAATAATATTGTTAGAATTATCAATAATTATTAAATGAAGCTGCTATCGCAGGTATTGTTGGATTTTATCTAAATCATTTGACGAAAGAAGAGCTATTTTTTGGGCTGGAGCATTCATAGAACGCAGATCTCTAGTATTTAAATAATGCTTTTGCATTCGATCTGTTTTCCAATTTAGGGACCGGTCAATACGACCAGGTTCTGTTCCCAGCTCATAAAGAGTTATGCACATTGAAACTCTAGGGGAATGTTTTGTAGGAATAGTGACATTTAAGAACCTAGCATATTGTTGAACATAATATATGGTACTATGCCCAATCTGCTCTTGAGTCTTATTAGCTAAGGAAAAAATATAACCACTACGTGGCTTACCACAAAATTTCCACCACCGCTTGAGGGCTTCTACTGGGTTGGAATCGGGGCCTATGGAATTCCGCCCTGACCAGGTAACCACCTGAGGCGCAGTGTTACATAAATTATTTTTAGACATCCTCATTGAGGCTTGAACTCCCTTAGTGGTAAGAGTATTAAAAAAGTTAAGATCTTCCCACCGTATTCGCATAATGTCAATCCATCTGGCCCCCGATGTTGTGGCTAAAAAATACGCTACCGATGACATTTTGCGTTTGAAAAGAGTTCTAATGTCATGACCCCTATGTAATCTATTGTCGTGCCATAATGAATTTACTATTCTAAGAGCGATTGACCATGGAATAAAAGGTGCCTGTTTAGTTTTAAGCTTAAATTTAAGATTTAATTTAATTATGAGTGTGCGAACGCGTTGCTCATAGCGCTTTTGAAGTAGATACGGAAAATCCTCCGCAATGAGGTTTACAGCTTTGATGACTATATGAGATTTGCGTAGCAAACTACGCGTTATAATTGGAATAGAGCTGCGTTGCAGTTTGACTTGGGACTTATTAAAATACCATTGAAAAGTATAAAGTGTAAGGTTTGATACAGAGAGGTTATATTTAAAACGACTTGCTAATTCGGCTGCTGTACACCGGATGTCTTCTAAAAATGGCGTCAGCTTTGGATTAACCTTAAAAAAGGATTATTATACCTTCGGATTTTGTTCAACTGGGATATCTCTTTGAACTAATTGGTGATGAAGCATTAACTGGAGGTCTGGCTCTGTAAGCCCAAAATGATCCAATTTATTTGGGATTTTTGAAACGTCATACGCCGCTGATAACTTTTGTGTAGCAAGAGTTTCAGGTGCAATCAAAGGGGATGAATCAATCCTTTTAAAGGGTTCTGATTTTTTTGACTGGGATTGAGCTTAATAAAAAATTCGCTTTTTCTATACAACAAATTATCTTACCATGGAAGCTGTTGTTAGCATGACCTCTACTGCTACCACCACGACTACCACGACCACCACGTGAGAAACCACGTGTAGGTGGAACATCTCGGTTTAATGGTGAATTTGGAGCCGATCTTGGGCGATCAAAACTTTGAAATCGTTGTGATGAACCAGTAAAACTATTGTAAGGGTGAAAACGGCCCCTATTTCCCCGACCACGAGGTGTAAAGGATCCTCTTTGAGGTTTGCTTGGTTGTGGCAACAAATTTCGAGGAAGCGTTTTGCCTTGTTTAGCCAAATTAAACAACATGTTGTGTTGTTTGCTTCCAGCTGTTGGTCCAGAATAGGCGTCAGCAGGCTTGTTGTTAAGCTGCTTGTGCAGATCCATCATTTTTGTCCGAATTTCAGTTTCGGCCAATTCTTTCATATCCATGTCTTTAAAATGGACATCTAGATATGTATCCACGAGAATGGCATCTAGTGGTGAAAGTGATGCACTTGCTAATGCTAACAAAGTGGCTCTAGTATAGGTAGATTGGCCCATGTTCTTGTTGAGCTCATCTATTCTCTTAGAATAGTAGTCTTTAGCCACTTGATATTCTGGAGCGTCTGGAAGTGCATCTCGGTAACGAGTTATCAGCCTGACAATATGAGAATGGCTGACTTGGTTTGGTTTGTCCACCATCCAACGACGAAATTCACGATAGACCAGAAGGGGATCCTCTTTTTGGTCTTGAAACTTCCCCATAAGTTGTTGAGGAAGGACCGAGTATCTAGCCATATATCGATCATTTGAAGCAAAAACCGACAAATCTTTTGTTTTGGGCTGAGTTTTCATGTAAGTACTAAGCTGTGCTGAAGTCTTAGTAATCTTATCACGCGCATTTGTGACAGTCTCATCATAAGTTGCCACTTGTTTTCTGCAAGCACTTATGGCCAGAACAACCTTAACAAGGATAAATAAGAAGTGTTTAATTTCTAGGGAATAAAGCTGGAATGATGTAAAAAACTCAAACTGAGGTTAAAATGGAGCATTTTTTTGCTAATGAAGTCCCATTTAGGACTTTCCAAAATTCGCTAGTAAATACTAGTCTTATTTTAACGTGTTTCGTACACGATCTTTACATATGAGGATTTTTCCTTTAAAGTAATCGTTTCATTTCGATACACCCTCATTCACACTAAACCTAGTTATAGGATACATTCAAAAAGAAATTATGGTTCTTATTAGAAATTCTAAATGAGAAGACTTACACTGCCTTTATCCGCAATGATATTTTTCATTGCTTCATGACGCGTAGCTTCATGGGAGCCTGAACCAGGGTTAGCTTGTTCCAGCTCCAAATCAGTTAGTAACTGAGTCCAATCAGCGAGCTCTTTTTGGTCTTTCAAGAGCTGAGTTGTTACTTTAGCAATGGAATCCTTATAGCCCTGTGAAACAACGTTGGATTCGTTGATATCCGTGGATGCCTGGACAATCTTTTTGTTGACCAGAACAGTGACATCCAACAGGACTTCAGTTCGTTTTACCCGTTTTGACGGTTGAGCAGTGGACACGGCCTCAGAGATAGGTCTCATATCTTCGTCCATTCTAAACAAAGAAATCAAAAATAACCCATAAATGGCAGGGATTGAATAAAGCACTACAATAGTGCAGCAGTTTGTGACAGTATATCATTCTTTTTTAACTTTCAATAAAGCTTGAATATAGGGTTCTTGGTATTTTAACCAATTCAGTCTTGCATCATCATTTCGTTGCATGTTGATGATGTTATTCTCGAGCTCCAACATCTTTTGTTGAAGACTAAGTTTTTCATCCTCTTTGAGGGTTTGAAAAAATAATTGCTTCTTAGTGCGATACCACTCGACTTTGAGACCATAGAAATTTTCTAGAGCTTTGTAATGCTGACAATGATCCCATTGAACTGGTAGTGGCTAAAAGAAAATAATGAGCTTCCTTGAAGGTATATAAAACATAATGGTTTTATAAAACACTTACAATTTTAAGCAATTGTCTCACATGCAGTGATGGAGGTGAATTTGGCCATTTTAACTTTCTTGTTGCGGACTTAGCCTTAAAAAAGGATGTTTTTACTACATCTAATTGTCGTCTGGTTGCCTCCAACTTGGCTGTATAAAGTAATATTTTGTCTGTAATATCGTCGATGTTCATTTGAAATACTAAATCCAGAAAACTGGTTAAATTAACATATAGGCTAAATTGAATTAACTGGCAGTGTTAATAATGGCACATGATGGCCATACTTATTACCCTTCATAAGGTTCAATTTTGATTTCATCATCTGGTAAGCCAGCAATGTCCCTTTGTGAAAAATCAGAGGATGACCAGGATGAGATTGGGGAGTTATTAAATAAATTGGCAATTTGGGTTTGGGTTCCTGGCCCCTTCTGCTTTTTAAGAGGGGGTGAAGGAGAAACTGAACTCTGACTAGAGGTACCGAAAAGGGGTTCTGATGACTGAGATACTTGATCATTTACATCCGTGATAATTTTTCCCAATTTTTTTGGAATACCATTTATAATAATTATTGGTTGGTCATCTTTAACCTCGCCAATTTCAATACTGCAACCAGTAACTGGATTAGATGCAACCGGTAAGGTCTCCGTTACCGTATTTCCGATGCAAAATGGCAGTGGATCATAACCATATTTATAAACCTCTGGAAAAAGTGCATCAATTAAGACTAAGGGTAGGGTAATTGATGGGGCTCGAAATTGAAAGAAATGCTCTGGAATAGGTGCCCAAGAGGCTTCCTCATTAATAGTTGACAATTTGGATTTTATCGCTAAATCAAAACTTTTCATCTCTTTACAGAGTTTTGTTCCAGCTTCTTTCTGAAGTTGTAAACATGAATTAAAAAGCCGCTCAGCGGGTTGAAAAAGTTCCGGAATGGGTGATTTGAACACTAATGAAAATTTGGGATGTTTAATAAGGGTATTAAGTTTTGGAAAAGCGTCGGGAAAAATAAAGGTTTTCTTAATTAAATCAACAACTGCTCGGAGATGTCTTTGTACCGGAAATAGAGTACGAAGTTTACAAAGGGGCATCAGTGGGTTAACCTGATTCAGGATATGTAATAAATTTTGAAGGTTTGGGTTAAGTATGACCATATATTTTGGCAGATGAAGGTCAGGGACAGTATTGGATATCTTAATCATAAGCTCTGCATTAACAGCCAGAGTTTTGACTGGGTTTTTTATTGTGACCCATTTTGGATCCGCTTCAAGACCTGGCGGTGGTAGGTCATGAAGCGCCACTCGCAAGATCGTTTCTGCCGCATCAGTGTATGCCTGAAAGGCTACTGACAACACCGAAGGATTCATTCTAAAAACATGTATGTTTAGATTATAATTACGGAATAAAGCTGCATCGCAGGTACATTTAAATAGGTATTTGTATAAAAATTTTTCAAAAAAGCTGCTTTGCAGATTAAACATGATGTGTCAGCATTCTTGTCGCTTTGGGTCGAACATTCGGTTTACCATTGAAACAATAAGTTCTTTGTTGTCCCTCAAACTCATAGACCAGTTGCTGTTTTGTCTCTGAAGGAATAAAAGTTATCGGCTGTTTGTTGGTCAAAGTACACAATCTAGTGTTTTTAAGTGTTAAAAGTTTATCAATGCCCAATGGCAATTCTGACCATTGATGAAAAATAAGACAAAAATTATTTGTGGAATATTTTTCAAAAAGTAAGCTAGTAACTAGTTCCAAAGCCACTTTAGGAGGAAAAATATATAAAGATTTCCCTTCTAATACCGAAGGGTTTAAATTTAAAAAATCAACTCCAATCCGGTCTGGATGAGGAATATTCGTATTTCTACGATCAATAAACGATCTACATTTTTTATTCATAAACGTTGCCATGCAATCAACCTCCAAAGTAAAATTTACTGTTGATTGGATAATTTTGAACAATGGAAAAGGTAAAAACTCTTCAGAGAGGTCAATTTCTCGAGACGGTTTATCCCCAATTTCAAGGTGAGTTGGTATCCACACTACCCTTATGTCAGCATTTAACGATTTCAGAATTTCATAAATTTGAATAAGAATGTTATTGACTGTTTCATTACGTGACCCTTCAAGACCAAAACTGTAACACGCTTGCTGATTATCGCAATACAGGATAATATAAGAATCCTTTAAAAAGGTTGAAAAATGGACCAATGCGAAATAAATAGCTAACATTTCCTTTTGAACGATTGTAAAAGAACTAAAAATCTCTGAAAAAGGAAGTTTTAACTCCCCTAAACAAAGCGTGTTATCGAACAAAACCGCTCCAAGTTGAGCAAGGCTAGCATCGGTATGAAGCATGCGCACTTTAATTTTCGTTATCCGAGCTGGCAACCAGCAGCGAGAAAGTTCTATTATATTAGCATTTAACCACTCTGACCACTCTTTAACTAAACGAGGTGTTATCTTGATAAGCTCATCTTTATAAAAGAAATGTGGAATATCCGGAAATTTAGCTTCACATTCTTTGATTAGCTGAGTTTGTGCTCGTATAAAAATTTTTAAGTATTTTGTGGCCAAAATAAATGAACACAGTTCACCCCGAATAATTTCTAACTCTGAAAGAGGTATAGTTTTTTTGGTTATCCAGAACTGTAATTTTTCAATCATATTTTTCCATTTTTGAGCTGGAATAGAGATTATGCAGGTCTCTGTATTAAGGATCATTCCTAAAAACTCATCCTGAGTTGTCGGAGTGAAATTAGATTTCTGTAAATTGATGAAACCTCCACTTGCTATGATCAAAAGAACTACCAAAAAAGTATTAAAACCTAAATTAGGGTCCCTAGTATTAGTATCTGAGAGAGCAGGTTCACAAACCAGACGATCGTCTAAGTATAAAGTAACCGTTATGCCATAATTTCTGGCATAATTAACTGGAATTAGATTGGCCATTTGAAACGAATAAGGAGAGATTCTTTCGCCAAAAGGAAGCGCAACATACATGATATGTCGCCCTTCGAATTCAAAGCAACAAAGTTCCCTGGATTCAGGATGAAGTAATAAAAGATGAAAACCTTTTGTATCATCTAACTTGCACATCTTATCCCAGCTTCTTAGAAGGTTCAAAATGTGAGGAAGACCCTCCAATTTACAGGGCATTTTAAATGCTTCTGTAAGTTTAAGGGCACCCCCGTCAAAACATGGACGGGTTTTCTTGTTAGGATTAGCAGCATTAGCCATAATGAGCTGTGCTGATTGAATGGGCTGGTAGCCTTTTGGCATAAGTTTAATTGACCCTGCTTCAAAAAATTCAGATAAACATTTTATAATTTGATCTTTATACTCAATCATATGATTGGGATTATTTTCAAAAATGGCCTGCTCAATTGATTCTGATTTTGTTCTTTTAGCTCCTTTGGAGATAGAATGTTCAACCAAACGAAAAGGAACTTGTTTCGTAAGCGGATACCAGTAAGCTAGATGTTTTTCTCCGTTAGGAATCGAAGTATCTTGGTCAAAAATCATTGAAGATAGATTTCCCTTGGCCTTTTTACGCTTATTTTTAAGATTTTCCAGTTGCTCTTTTCTAATAGCTCGTTCCGAGATAATATCAATGTTCTGTTTACCGCGAATAAATGAATTCGTATGATGTTTATAACTGACATTAAAAATTTTACCATTTTGTCTAAATTGTTTTGCCTCTGATATGTCAATAGGACTTAGATTTTGCCAGAGATCTACTCCTGCATGGACATTTGCATAAGAACCATGTCTCCCATCATCTGTGGGAAATAACCGAGCCATAAGCATGGATATAGTAGAAAAATAATTATAATTACCTGCACAGAAATCACCAGTATGTCGAAATCGTAATTCCGCCCAGTGATGACGAAAATTTGAAGCCGAATAATCTGATTCTTGCGAGTGAAACGAATGAAAATCATCCCAACATTTCCAGCTGTAAAGTAGCCATTCATCAAAAGTGTAAGGACCCGAAATTCGGTTATCTTGATCAATCACTAATGCCCCTGTGTAATTTACTGCCTTTACAGGTGGTGGTCGATAAATTGAACGATAGGTTATATCATTCTCAAGTAACCACTGATCTAAAGCTCTACAGAGAGATTTGTTACAATGACTTGGTATAGTGATTTTTGACAACATAACATAGTCATAAGAATAGGGAACTTGAAAAAGCGAATGGTCACATTCTTGGAAAAAAGTATCCACCACTGTAGCTTTGTCCGAAAGTGCTTCCCATTTCGACCATGGCGTTTTAATTGATTTTGTCATTCTAAAAAATTAAGACCTTGATACATAATTAAAATATTTTTGCGATACATTGCGATATATTGCAACGGAAAATACTATTCAGGAGGTAGGGAAGGCACAGGAATGTCACTAACGGAAAAGTTTATCTAAGTATCCTAATTTTAGGTTAAATAATTAATAAATAACTTGTTTAAGAACGGCCCATCATTGTAGAAAATGGGATTTTCGCAGTTTGACCAGTAGAAGTATCCAAACGACGTTTTGAATACTGAGTAGGAGTGTTTAATTTTTGTTTTTTGTTAATTTGAGATTGCTCTTGCCATTTCAGATTAACATCAAAAGCAAACACTTTATATTGGGGACTAACCAAACATTGGGTATCATCCTCGCGAGCATATAATGAGGCATTAACGTATGGGTCATTCTCAAAATGTAATCCAGCAGGTTGATAACCTGCTGGCCACAAATGACGTATAGCAAATTTAACCTCCGAAACTCTTTGAGAGCTATGTGCCACATCATTTGCAGCAGCAATAAGTGCCTCAACAACATTATGCAATTCGAGAGCACTAGCTTTAAGCCAACCTGCCATTGCTGCCAGTTCAGACGCAATTTTTTGGATCGAAAAATATGTTGGATTCGTTGACATAGTAGGCCAAAATTGGTCCCCCGTCGCTAAAAACAAATTTATCATCTCTAAATAGCGGGCAAGTTTGATTTCCGGAGAAAATTTGTTATCCGAGTGAATTTTTTTCCACCATTTAGCAAAATTGATATCATCCTCATTGAGGTTCAATCGTGTCTGTAGTCTCCAAATGGGACTCGCCATTGGGTGCAACAGAAACTCTTTAAGAGGTAGGTGAACAGGATGCGAAGAATCTTTGTTCAAAACGGTAGTTTGAAAAAGCTCAGGTTTTCGAACTGCCATTTCGGCCATTCGTCTCCAATCTTGAGCTGACTTTTCCGCTTGGAGAAGTCTTTCCGGAACACAAATGGCTCTAATAGTTGTTTCAAGTTCCCTAACCACTTCAGGAACGAGCTGGGCAACCATAAGTTTCAATTCAATGTCCCTATGTGGACCTTCCCCCGGAAAATCCCGAATTTCCCCATCCTCGAGTGATTCAGAATTTAAGATATCATCCGTGACAACGGGTTCGCATTTTTGATTTTGACAAACAAGCTGATTGCTTGTCATCGGGCTGTCCGGAAACATTTCATTTCCAACCTCCATTGTACCATCTGGCTGAGCCTCATTGAGGATTTTGTTTTGAATCTCATTTATCTAGATAAATGACCATTAACCTTTGAAAAAAGTTTTTTTGACACGAAATTATTACCTGATCCTCCGTACACTCAATTTGCAGAAAATCTTCAGGATTTACTATCGGGTCATCTAAAGACGGTACCTTGACACCTGTCGTTGAAGATTTAGTGACTGACTTCACCACTTCAACCTTCTCTTTTTTGATTTTCTTAATTTTCGGAAGAGCCTTTGCAAGGTTAGTCAATTTCTTGTCATCCAAAACAATATTGGCAGTATCCAAAGGATCCTCGTTCTTAACTGCACCTTGATCAGCAAGATCCACTTTCCGATTCGAAAGCTTAGTACGAGTCATTTCTAAAAAGACATCAGATTAACCTCCTATAAGAATACAAACAAAAAGATTTTTTTGTTTTTTAACATTTTATTGGTGAACAGGTGAACTTTGAAAAAAGGTAACGCAAAGAATATTGTTTCTAGCTTCTTTGTTTGATTAACTGTATTGAAAGCTTGGTCTCAATCTAAGAAATTGTTAGTTTCGATAATTTATTTTGTAAAAAAGATTTGTAATTTTAAAGATTCAAACCTTTATTCGACGTATTCAAAAATAAAGCCTGAATCAGGTTCATCAACTTCAACAGCTTTGTTCATATCCATAGCATGGTTACCTATGGTTTAATTAGTAAACATCAAAGACAAAGAGACACTCTCTAACCTGCAGAGGGACCTGGTGCTCGGCTTGTTGTTTGCTGAGCCCTGCGTCGTTCATCTTGGCGTTGAAGGGTTCTCATTACTTCCGCCTCAGTTTCATAACTTATTCCTCTATCCGAATCCCGGCTAAATGGTATCCGTCTCGGAATATGCGTAGGCGTGGGAAGGTTTTCGAGGGATGTAGTACGCGAGAGGCTCTCTGGCACTATATTCAACACTTGTGGCGATTGTTGATGAAGCCGTGATAACGGATTTGAAGCAGCGGTGGGTAATGCCGGTACAGGAAGTGCCTGAGATTGTGGCGCTAAATAGAAAGCCACAATTCGTGCCAACACAATTTCCAAAAAGGCATAGTCACTATAATCTTTCGGTTCAGAGTCCAAAGGTGACACGTCCAAGATTTCCAAAGTATTTTCCATGACTGCCATTTTGGTCAAGACCCCTTCAAGATTGTAGAATCGTTGAAAGAAACCTTGAAATTTATCTCTGCAAGAGTTATTGAGTAATGGCAAAATTCTGTTGACATGGACATAATTAAGTGCCAGCTGTCCTCGCTCAGCCTCCCAATGGGTACTCAGCAGTCCATTGACAAAATTGTCATACGTCATATCCGTATTACGGTTTAGAATGCTAACAAGGTATTGGACTTGTGCCTCTGTTGCTGAGACCATTATTTCTAAAAACAATTTTAATGTGGTTGTATGAGATTAATGCAAATTTTTATGTTCAAAGGAAAATTACCTTTATTGAATCGGATTTGCTGTGTCTCATTGAGAGTTTGAAACCAGCGTCCATCCGTGATTTGAGCCTTGAATAAGGATTTTGCATTCTCGACCAGACTGTTTTCATATCGTTGGTCGTCTTTCACCATTTTTCGCTGAGACTCAGCCGAGATTTGAGCCAACTCCGCCTTCGAATGACTAACTGCCGGAGTTGGGAGAGAGAACTGATGTCTCGTAGTGTCTATTTGATGAGACACCTGCCGAGGCGCATCCTCAATACGTCTTGCTGCAATTGCCAACTGTAATTCCTTGCGCGAAGGAACTGATCCAGAATCTGGTTGTTGGGAATCCCAAGTGGGGGCTTTCTCTGTATTTGAACCAATGGCTTGAATAGTTCTTCTTTGAACATCCGATTTTCGGTTAATAACACAACTGTTGATATCTTTGAGGAAATTGTGTGGTAAATCCCATGTCATATTTGGGAATTTCAGCCAAAAATCATCAGTATTATTCAAGTCGATTCCATTGGTAATATCTACCAATACAGCCTAGACAACATATTATGTAAACATCATTTTGAATAGAATAACCTAATTTAGGATTTGTAAAAAACTTAAAACAAAATTACCATTGCTTTTGCTTCTGTGTAATCAGCAATTTCATTTTGAAAACGCCATTTTCGACGTGCACCATAAAAGTCAGGATGGTCCCGCACAGGAAAATTTGGAACAAAGTCAGAAATTTTTGACGTTGCCAAATTTGAATTAGTCAGCCGCGACGCGGTTATCATCATGTCTCTCTTTTCCGTCTTCATCGCATATGGAAATTTAGAAGATCCAGAGAGACCCCAGAAATTTCCCAGTGAAATAGCGCCTGTTCCTGGGAAATTTCGATAAAATCCATTTGGAAACTTTCGAAAACCTTCTGCATCCTCAATGAGGTTCTTTCCATGAATTTTCTCCAACTTTTCAAAAGCTTGAAGTGCTGAGACTGATACAGTTGACAATGCCGTTGTATGAAAACCCTCATTACGCACTTTGACTGGTCTAGAAGGTTTCGTAGCAATAATCGGAGTCGTGTCCACTCCTTCGCCTGAAATTAAAAATAAAAAGTACCGATTTTAAGTATTTTCGGAAAACTTACTGTGATTCCGATGATTAGGAACAAATTTATAATGATCTCGATTCGAGGTATTTGTCCGATTCAGAGCAACCAGTTGCGAAATCGTTTGAGCCCGACTGTTCTTATTGTTGATCATAAGTGAATTTAGCCGGTGACCGGGTTTGATTTCTCCTCGACAGGAAAGATCAGGCAAAATGTCTGGAGCACCTGAGGTGGTTATCGAAGGTCCACTTGTTGCATGAAATGATGACCAAAATAAATTATCTTGTAGAAGTGGCATCAAAGCTTCTTTGAACGGCAAATAAGGATTATCCGTCATAACGGTTAAACTACAGTCGAAGACGTCAACTTTTTGATTCGTCACGTACGCCTGAACTGCCGCTCTCCGCGCTGATTTTGTTTCATCATTTGAAATACGATGATTTTGCGCCGAACCGTCATAGGTGGCCTGCAGAGTCATGAAGAACAGCGAGGTTCCATTCATAAGTTCTTGAACAGTTTTAGCTGGTCTTGGAGCTTCGCCCTCCGGATGAACCTCAAAGAGGGTTTTGTAGGTTGCATGATTGGCCAAATTTTGAGGAATTGGGTTACAGAAACTGTACTGACTAAACAATTCAAAGGTTATAACCGATCATTATAGTTATGAGAAAAAATTAAAAAATAGCTCTTTTAGAGATTTTACTTACTTTCTGAAGAATTTTGTTGCTTCAATAGGCGATGCAAAATGGTAGATGACCTTTGATTTATTTTTCTCCAGCTGTTGTGTCAGACGAATCATTTCACAGATCAGCACTGGTGCCGAATGACGAAGATTCAATTTCTCTATGAAATCTTCATATTCTTGAACCGTTTTAACGGGTTTATTATTCCACCAATTAATGACCTGGTCACCTTGATTCCAAGCAAATACTCGTTTGTACCAAATATTGGATTTGTTTTCCAGACGGGCTCTATCATTTTTATTATGATGCTTAGATTGATAAGTCAACCAAGCACAAGATTCCTCTAGTTTACCAATGTCAAGTTTAGCTCCAGCCGAAACAAAACATTTGTTTCTATTGGGATGAGCCTCATAAGAGGATGATAATGTTGAGACATCAGAGTCATCAGAGTCATCATCCGATGAATCTTCCGAAAATGGCTCCATGAGTAATAAATCATCAATTTCGACATTTAATTTCCCAGCCACTGGTTGAATAGATTGCATAATCTTGTCGGTGAAGTTTGTTGTTCTATCCGTAGTAACGGGTTCCGGTGCACATTGGTCAGAGATATCAGTAGCCTCAAGGAGGGTAAAGACAAATGGTCCATGCGAATCCTGGTCAACTCTGTTGCCCCCATCCAAATTCGTATTAAGATTATTGAATTTGTTATCTTTATGTTGGGTAGTTAGCAAGATATGCACAACTGTCTGATAGTGAATTGGAGCACCATGATCCACTGAATAATATTCAAAATAAATTCAACAACTCAACCTCTGAGAGGATTTATTAGTAAAATGAAAAATAACCACTAACCTTCAATACTATAAGCAATCTCATTGTTGTTAACAATGTTTCTTTTGGGCGTTATTTCATTTGGACGACGACTACATAACGTGCCACCATTAGTTGGAGTCGCGATGTTATAGTGAATAGTTTCTCCACGGTGATAAGGGTAGCCTGTATCAGGATTAATTTTCAGTTTCTTTTTTGAAAAATAAGAGTCCCGAGATTTCGGTCGTAGATCACGATCATCCAAAAATTGACAAAAACCTTGTCTTCGTTGCCAGTCTTGAAGATATTCCACATATAAACTCCAATCATAAGGAACCTCATTGAGGATAGATTTCATATGATGAATTATCCAGTGATAAGCACTCAGCCATGAAGCATGACAGCCAGGAGCACCAAACTGTCTGCTGATATTATTCTCGGGGAAAGCTGGTGGATTTTGCTTGTTGAGTTGAGAATCACGATAATATTTGCTCAGAATATTCATGAGTGGCCGTGCACGAATCTTCTCGGTTTCCATCAATTGATTTAAAGGATCCATACTCATGGACACTCTGATGTTGCCCATAGGTTCGTACAATTTGATGTTAATAACCACATCTTTCATTATTGTTAACCGTTTAACGGCTGATTTATCTTGGTCCAAGAGCAAAGATTCGATGGCTTTGGTGTTCATTAAACTCATTTTGATATGTGAAGGACAATAAGTCTTGAATGGAATTGCCTTCTCATGACAGCGAACACTATTTCGAACTCGTCCTTAAAACATATTTTATAACGGTGTTCCACTTAAAGTTGACAGTAGGGTGTCACACAAAAAGATTTTTTACCTGTTCGAGCATCTGGTGTCGACGAGATAATAAAACAGCATTGAAAACCCGAAGTATCGGCTTGATTTTTGATCAGAATTTCCGTTTGTCTAGCCTCAACGAGGGTTTGAAGAAACGCCGACTGAGATGGTTGATCTAACGTCCGTGCGCTAGGTAAACCATCGAATTGTGACATACCAATGTTCATAGTCCCCAAGGATAAGTTTCGAAGCTCAGTTGAAGTTGAAACCATCATCATATCTCCCGGCGAAATATCCTGATTCAGGTTGGAAGATTCACTGCGACTGGTGGTTTGTTCAAAGACTTTAGGTGATAGAATATTGAATAATGTCAACTCCGGGATATCTCCTGCCAGACCAAGTTGATAGACTCGAGCCATTTTAATGGATAAAATAGATTCAGCCGCTGGATTAATCAAGGCATTGAAATGATCCTGATTGAGACGCTTGTATAACGCAGTGTTCTTGATCCGTTTACGCAATTCCGGATGACTGACCAACCAAGGGTAAATTTGGAGTAATTTGCCAGGTTCGTGAGCTGCCAAAAAGATAATATTTGACAGGGTATTCAGACCTGTTCGTGAACAATAGCGTGCACGATAATTGTTCTGGGTGTGAGTTTTTAATTTGTCCAGAATTTGAGCCCAGCCTGGGATAGATTCAATGAGTTTATCGAAAACCGTGATAACGGCTGAATACTGCTCAGCAGGTTGAATCGTTTGGCAAAGTCGAAGTTGTTTTCGTTGAACTTCAGCCACTAAATCTGAGAGCTCAGCTTGAGATTTTACTTTAACCAGACGTTTGAACATAATCCCATTGAGAAAATCTTCATCTATATCCGACAATATGGAATTGCAAAAGAAAGCAGTCCATTTATCCGCAAAATCGCTGATAAATTCATTAATAAGTTCAGTCGGGTCATTTGAGCGTTCTATTGCTGTCAATAAGAGTAGAACCATCTTGAGCAATAACGTATCAGCAGTTGGTTTGAAATCCACACTGAATAAAAAATTAGCCATTGAATGGGTTATGACCAAAAAATTTTCATTTTTCAAAACGTTTTTCTACCTGAGGAAAAGATTTTTAACCGCTTGAGCGGATTTTGGATTCGGTACTGTAAAAGCAGTGTGATTTGCAAACTGCTTATCATAACATAACAAATTTAGAATATTTGTTTCTTCGACATAAGGTGCGATCTCCATTGGAGTTGGATCAAATAGCCTTATAGCAAGGGTAGCCTGTGGTGCGAATTGTGCTGGTAAATCAGCTTGAGGAGCAACCAAGGGATAAAGAGCCTGTTGCAGGATTGTATGATTGTAGTCCAACGTATTTTGTTCAACCTTTTAACGAATGATTAAAGATTTTTGACAAAACAGATAAAGTTAATTTTGCGAAAAAATTAAAGATTTGAAATACCTGCAGAACTGAATTTTCCGGTGGAAAAATTGCTTCATCATCTTCACCAATCAATTTTGAAGAGTCCCAAACTGTCAATTTCTCAATATTTGACAATTCATTATCCGCAAAGCGGTTTGCAGTATCAATAAGTTGACAAGCCCCCTTGTCAAACCAACAAAAGGAAAATTTCCATGGAAGGTCTTCATTTGGAGGAAATTTTAGACCTCGAAGAAAAAGGCGCATATTGTTGGATTTCGATGGCAGCATAAATTCTCCTTAAATAAAGAAAATTAACTCGTTTCGAGATAAAGATGAAAAAACCTTTTTCATTTTTTAACTGGGCCATTGATAATCTGTTTGACTTCTGCAACAGTCCCATTTTCGTTTCATCATATAAATGAGCTCGATCACGAGGTGGTAAGGCCTTGATTTTTCCGATGTCAATCGTTTTTGATTTCGAATCATCATCAATGTCATCAAAGACAGCAATGGCTGTCGAAACTGGCGTAGGATCCTCTCCTCCATGATTTCTTCCATCGACTTCTACCAAGAGAACTCCGGTTGGAAAACGACGGAAAGTATTAAAGTCCTGTGCCATGGCAGCCAGGCTGATGAAACTAAAGCCAATAGATTGGATAGTCGACTCCAAATTGGTGGAAAGAATTTGAGGTTTCAGCGGCGTGATGGTTGTGCGTCGCTTCATGCCCGAAATAACCTGATTAATCAGCTAAAATTGGTCACAATGAAGAAATTATAACCGATATTCGGATTGAAAAAACTTTGAAATAAAAGTAACCATTCCTGCGTAGGTTGACTTTTCATAGCCAAGTTAAATCGTGTTTGCACGGTATTTGGCTTTTCATTTGCTGCCCCAGAGAAATAATGTCCAGTGGCAGGTGAACCTTAATTTAGCATAATAGCCTTATAAAGGATTAAAATCAGTGATACTGTACTAGAAAGACAGATATCCTAAATAAATTAAACAGTCTTCATGATCCGACTGTGAGAAAAAAGTCTTTATTGTCCGACTTTAATTACACATACCTGGTGTTCCAGTGTAGCTGTGAATTAGCATATTAACAGCCCTAAAAGGGTCAGTTGCTACATTGTTGCCGATTTTATCAACCGGAACAACAGTTTGGGAATGAATAAAATCATTGAACTCCGCATTGATGCCAGGAACCAAAACTTGGGCCGTCAGACTATGCTCGAAAGCTCTGAAACGTTTTTGACCTTGATCCATGGGATGATTTCTAAAGGAAAATTCTTAAACAACTGCTACGCAGATAAATAAGTTTTTAATAAACATAAAATACTTTACAAAGTAACCATTATACTATTTTTTGTAACTAAAACTCTAAAAGAGATAAACAGTTTAAACAAATAGTGATGATCCTTGCGATACATCTTTAGGTCATTGAAAATTTGGCAACAAATGGTATTTTTGTCTATCATAAGCCTTGGGTGAGCCATATGAATAAGCCTAAGTCAATAGTTTTGGGTTATCACTAACCACAACCAAGAGACTGTCATAAAAAATTTTTACTGACCTAAAAAACCTGAAACAGGATAATATAAGCGTTTTCTCTGAGTTTCGTTAAAATATTTCAATTTCTCTTCACTGTTTTCAAAAAGAAGGAAAAAATTTTAAAATTATGTTATTGTTTTCAAAAATAAAGCGTAGTGGTGACGTGGCACCATAGTGGAGCGCTCTGATTGGTCGGCGCCCACCTACGCTTAACAATTTTCAAATTTTTATAAAATTTTCTAATAGTACGACTTGGCGTAATTAGACTAAAATTTTAGATCTTTTACCTATTGTAGTAAATTGTCTAATGACGTTTACACAAACAAACCGCTTAGCGGATCCCATTCTAGAGATTTTTTGAATCGTATTTTTTGCCAAATTCTAGAAT
>SCLD01167292.1:0-47725 GCA_004367895.1 Oikopleura longicauda
TATGAAAAGTAATGAATTATTTATATTTAGAGCAAAATCAAGCAAACGATGGTGTGAATTATCAAGATCACAGTGCCAAAAGTTGGCGAGGTAACGGCGTTGAATCAGCGAAACAACTTGCAATTAAACAAGCATTCCAACATGCTTGGAAGGGTTACAAACAATTTGCATGGGGTCACGATATGCTGAAGCCAATGTCGAAACGTTACGAAGATTGGTTCAGTACACAGACTGATCACATGGGACTCACTGTAAGTTACATTTATCAAAATTCTTCTGTTCTTTTATCTCATTGTTTTTTCAGCTGATTGATTCCTTGGATGTTATGGTGATAATGGGCCTAGACGAAGAATTTAGCGAAGCAAGAGAATTTGTCGACAAAGAACTGAGCTTGGCTCCTGACCGTGATCAAATAAATCTCTTTGAGTGTACCATCAGAGTTCTTGGAGGATTTTTATCCACTTATCACTTAACAAAGTATGTCCTTTCTTCTCCTTTTTTTATTAATGCGTTCCTAGTGATGATTTGTTCAAAGAAAAGGCAATAGAAATCGGTGATAGACTATTACCGGCGATAACAGCCTCAAAGTCTAGCGTACCTTACAGTGATGTCAACCTTAAGAAACGTCAAGCTCACTCTCCAAGATGGGGATCGTCCTCATCGACATCTGAAGTAACAACGATTCAAATGGAATTCAGGATTTTATAAAAAAACTGACCGGAGGCTAATATTATTCTGAAGTTGTTATGATTATTTTTTTATGAAATAAAAAGTGATTTATCATTCGTGACTGGGGATTCAAAATACGAAGATTATGTCTACAATGTATCGAAACATATTTCAAAACTTCCAGGCAAATTAGATGGCTTGGTCCCAATGTGGATCTCACCCGAATCTGGTCAATTCAACTCAAAAGCAGGATCAACCATCACCTTGGGCGCAAGGACAGATAGGTGAATAACTCAAATGTCCTTGAACAAGGGCCCAAATAAACTCGCTTTTAAGTTATTATGAATATTTATTCAAAAGATGGTATCAAGAGAAAACTCCTAAATATGAATTCATGCTGGAAGATTTCAAAACAGCAATGAAGGGTGTTAAGAAACATTTATTTGGTAGAACGAAGCCAAACAACTATTTAATCGTAGGAGAAAAGATTGGAAACAGGTTCAGTCCAAAAATGGATCATTTAGTTTGTTTCCTACCAGGTACTATTGCACTGGCACATTCCGTTGGTCAGTTGGATAAAGGATTGGATTAATAAACACATATAAAAATTCATTTTTGAAGGAGTCTTCAAGCTTTAAAGTTTGAATTTATAAATATCAGACGTATCCTTAATAAGAATGGCTGAATCATAGCATTGAAATCGGTGATTTGTGCAATCAATTTTATAATACTGAGACTGGGTTGGCTCCAGAGATTTCATATTTCAATTTGGACAGTGATGAAAAATCTGATTTGGATATTCATACTAACGATCGATTTTCGATTCTACGACCCGAAACTGTCGAGTCATATTTTTATCTTTGGCGATTGACGAAGAATCAAAAATATCGTGATTGGGGATGGGCTTTTTTTGAGAATCTTGAAAAATATGCTCGCGTTGAAAATGGTTATACATCGATATCGAATGTAATGAGCTCGAAAAATCCCGGAAATCGTGATAAGATGGAAAGTTTCTTCTTAGGAAATGACTGAATATGACCAACTATAAAATTTGAAGGCCTGATGAGATCGTCACTGATATATCGCCGATTTAAGTTTTAAAAGTCATTCAAAGGTGAAACATTGAAATATCTATATCTGCTATTTTCTGATGACGATTTCTTGCCGCTTTCAGATTGGGTATTCAATACGGAAGCTCATCCGTTACCAGTTCGCAAATGATTATTTTATTTCAATGACCTTTAAAATGACCGAAATGTCACATGACCTAACTTCAATTTTCTGTTCAAAATTTATTAAGCGTTCAGGGGTGGTAGTTTTGACCTTATTTATGCGACTTTATTTTGTATAAGACTACTAGAGAAAAGGTATTGTAGTATTTATCCATTCATCACACCCCTGCTCGAATTCTGTTCTTCAAGCTACAAATAGATTTAAATTGATAAAACATAATTTATTTCAATTTAAGTTATGAGAAATCAGGCTCCTCGTCTTGAAAATTTATCACCAACAGAGCAAGGTGCGTAACTGGATGACGTAATCCGATAACTTTTCGAATATCATAATTTAAATGCATACTTAGGTGATGACTCTGCTGGACGAAGCAGAAATCAATCATCATCATTGGACTCTTCAGTAGATAGAGATATTCTCAATGGACGGTCAATATCACCATTAGAAAAAACACCAGATAGAATTCCACAGCCAGGCACCAGTGATACTCCACAGCCCTTAAAAAGACGAACACCCTGGTATTTCGATGGTTTCAGCCCAATGAAACCAATTATGAAGAAACAGTTACGCCGTCGGAAATTAAAAAAGGAATTGGATCAACTCATTGATAGGTCGGATATAGATGAAGGACCACCGCCATCAAAAATAGCATATTCAAGAACACGATTCAGCGAGCAAAAGTAAGAGTTTTCCATTGAACAAATAATGTAATTATATTTAGAAAAAATGAAGAAAAGAAATTGGAAAAACTAAAGGCCAAAGAGAAAGTAGATGCCCTGAAACAAATTTTTAGAATCACCGAATTTTAGTCTCAAACAATTATTCATGAATCATCTGACTGACTAAAGTCAATTCTACTGCCATCGTTTACCTATTGTCCAAAATACTCGTTGTGCATACTGAAACGTTTTCCTGTATCGACCAAAATTTCTTCAAAATATCAATTCCTGATACAAATGCAAGTTCATTGTGATCTCCCTTTTCAATTTTTATTTTCACTTGGTACCTATGGACCTGAAAACTGGTCTGTAGATCTCTTATTTATACTCCCCTTTCTGGTGTGTGCCCAACCATAGGCTACACATAATCTGCTGCTACTGACAATATTATTTCAAGACCCATGACTTGAGAGTTAATGCGAAATAAATAGTTCAGAGATTATGATTTTATCAATTGCATGTATATTATTTGCAGTGAATGCTAGTGATCAACATGAAACAGAACAGTTCAAAGTAATTCCAGGTGGAGAAGAACATACTCATACTGGCTCCTTGGTAAGTTTTCTGATTTCTGATTCATTTATTTTTTTTTCTAAAAGGTTCCCTTTCAATGCAGTTTTACATATGTTGCTCAAGGGGGAACAAACGAAGAATGGGAAATGACAATCGGGGTAAATGCTGATAAGTCAGCTTATTCATGCAATATTGCCCGACCCAGCGGTACAACATATTTATTTTTTGAGAGTTTCGAAATTAAAGTTCAAGGCGGCAGTATTGAGCATTACGGTATGTTAGAAGTCATAATTTATAAGACTAAACAAAACTACCGGAATTCTCAACATGATTTTAGAGGTGTATGGAAATGAAAAAAGAAGACTTTTATCTGGTGAAGCTAGAACTTCTGGGAACTCAAAACTTCAAGCTGGAAATGACTTCAATCATGAGCTTGCTTCTGTCAGTGTCATTGTGAGATCAAATAAAGAAGAGCTTTGAATTGCAATCCTTATTCTGATGACGTTTTGATGAATAGAAGTGTCGGTTCAACGGTTCACCATAAACCCACGTAGTGTCTTGAAAGATATAAAATTATAACTGTAGCTACTTCAGGTGCAATAATTTCATAAAAGTGACTAAATTTCCATTTGTTAAGAATGACAGACTATGGAGATATCCAAATCGTTATTGCCTTGGTTAATCATCAAAAACAGCCTGGAACGATTAAATGTAGTATGAAATATGTTCTTTGGGAGCCGGATCTACTTGGTGAAAAAGTTGAAATTCCAATAGAAAGTATCAAAAGTCATAAAATATCACCAGATAGTAAAGCAAAAGTTCAAATTCAAATAATCACGAAAGATGCCAAAGCACTGGTTAGTCAAATACTTTAGTCAACTACTGACTCTAATGTTGATCTTTCAGAATTTTCATTTTACAATGAATGATCCACCGGGAAAAGCAAAAGAAGAACGTGATAAGGTTAAAATTCATTTGGCTAGATTGGTGGGTCGTGTAACTAGTATAAAACCCGACAAGGGATTAGAAGAGAAACGAAAAATCCTTCAAGAAAATCCAGAACTTCGAAAACTTTACCAAGATTTGGTTGTACCTGGAATGATTTTACCAGAAGAATTTTGGTTATCTAGAGCCCATCTTATCAACCACTCAGGCCAGCAGAGTACGTTGTATTTGAAACTTTAGCTTCGACAAAGTTATCTTTGATGTTGATTAGAAATAACTTTTAAGTTTTAAGGTATCGGTGTTTCTGGTAACTTTTTGTCTGAAGTGCAAAAGTCAGATGGTTCAAATTCAATTCGTTATAATTTAAATGACGAAATGAAAGAAATTATTTTTCGGACATATCCCGCAGTGAAAGCCAAATGTCTAGAATTATGTCCAAGTCAGATGAGCGAGAAAGAATTTTGGACTGAATTTTTTCAATCTCAATATTTTCACCGCGATAGATATCCAAATTCAAAGGATTCTGGTATTTTTGAGGAATGTGATCGTATGGAAGCTGCTGCCGTTAAAAAACAAGGAAAATCAGATTTTTTGAGGCTAAACGACATTTTTGAAGAGACTGAGACGCAAAATGACGAAACGGACATTGTCGCCGAAAAACTCAAAATGAAAGATAAAAAACAAAAACAGAATTTGACGCAGAAGGAAGTTAATCGAATGCTGATAAGACGGTTCAATCAACATTCAAGTCTTGTTTTGAAAGCATCTGAAAGGTTTATTGTCCCTTAAGGTTACTAAAGTTACTTTTATTAAATCAATATTCAGATTAAAGCGACCTAAAGATAAACCGCCGGCAACTGGGGTACCTCTGAAACAGTCAAAAGATCAGATTGTTGAATTGAAAAAAGAAAATGAAGATTTAGTTGCACCATTGGAAGAAAATACTCAAGTTCTCAATCTCAATATCAAATCAACGTTTTTAAAAGACCCTCCGGCCGAAGATTCAAACTCATCGCTGCTTGCAAAATTAAAGGTGGCGCCATTTGATTTTTATAATTTCGTGGTCTCAACATTATATTTAAAGGAACGTCAGAGGCGAAGTTGTCTAGATAAATTTAATCGTGCAACAGCTGATTATCAACCCCAAATAGACCAGACAATAAGTTCGGCACAACACAAATTTGCAGACATTTTGCTCGAATTGAAAAAAGCTCAAAAGAAGATAAGGGATGAGGCAGAAAAAATTGCATCAACAGAAGCGGAAGACGCGATGATACAGTGTCGTGAGCTTTTAATGCATTTTTGGTCGTGGTAAGTTGAAGTGGTTTTGACTGTTACTGGAATAATTCTCGAGTTTAGTTTTCCACCAAAGCCCGAGACGAAAGAAAAACTTGAAAGAATTCATAAAAGTTTGATGAAATTTCAAGCCAACCAGCTTGATCAGTTATCAGATGATTTCGGGTCAGAGACACTTGTTCGTGAAATGCGGGAAATGGTTGACGCTGCTTCCACAAAGTTCAAAAGATTCCAAGACGCTGAGGCCAAACGACGAAGATAGTGGACCTCTAGCTTAAATTTGCGCTGCCCGATAACCGTTTACTACAGATAACCAGTAATTCACAGTTTGACACTTTCCTTCAAAATAATTTTTTTTAGAATGGACATAAATAAATGGCTGGAAGATGCTAGTAATGAATTGAATAGAAACAAACGAAATATTTCGAATGAATTCGAACCATTACGAAATACCAATGAGTGGCGTCATCAACACGCGAAATTGTTTGCTAGTGGCAGAAGAGTTAAAAGATTTAAAAATGTTGCGGAGCTAAGGGAGAATTACCAAAAGCGAAAAAGATTAGAAAGCGAAAATTTCCACGACACTAGGACCGGAAACTCAAAATGTGATAATAAAGTTAAAGATCACTTCAGTCTGTTTAGTTTTCAAAAGAGGTGAGGTCCAATTCTGTTCAGAAGTACCCACTAAAATACCCGAAGCTGAGTTTAACGAAGATAATGATAAACTTTATAAATGGATGTTATCTAACGAAGAGCCAAGTCCGTCAACGAATCGACAACTTGTCAAATTATTCGATAATGGGATAGATTCCATAACTCACTTTCTTGATTCTCCGAATCTGTCAAATCAAATGAAAACTTCTATTCTTCACACTGCCTTGCTATATGGAATGAAGCGAAAAAATGAGAAACTAACGAGAGATATCTACTTTCTTGGAATCAGTCTAAAGCGGAAGAATTTTTATTCAGTAAACAATGTAAATAAAGGATTGGTACAAAGCCTCGTCAAAAAATCAAATGATTATCTATAATTCTGGCCGTATGTTTGACCAAACCAAGTATTACTTCTCCATCTGGTTGATCACCTTGGTAGATTGGAAAGCATTATCAAGTTTATTTTGATCAGTCCGTTTCTCACCACCTCGGAGCGAATTTCAATGATGATTCAGCAGATAAAACCACTGAAAAACGACAAGACAATTCCCTTTTCGTTAATACTCAGTCGTACTATTGATACTTTTTGTGATTGGCTATCAAACCCGAGATCATGCGACTTATCTGGCACCAATCGAGATATGTTTCTTCAACTGTTGGAAGTTTTTATGCTGAACCCGGATGCAGAGACTTTACATCTCCTAAAAATATTTCAAGCGCTTGATAGAGACACTTCTCTTCTTGACGAAGCATTAAAAAATTCCAAAAAAATCAACAGAGCGAGTCTAGGTTTATTTGATTTCTTGGTGAGCTCTGGCGAATATAATCAGGATTGATTCACTTTAAATATAAATATGGATCTGAAATTCACATTTCAACTTTTTAGTACCAATAAATGGTTGACCCACCTTTAAAAGAACTTTGGACACTAAAATGACCCAACTTGAATCGTTTTAAGGTCGAGGAGTGTATGAAACGAGAATGTCCTTTGATCAATATGCCCTTGCACTACCAGCATGTTATTCCTTATTTTTTGCCCCGTTACAAACGCCGTTATGAAGCGAAATTCGACTTGAATCGTGGCGCCCACTTCAACCTCATGGTGGTTATTCACAATGAACATACTGAACGATGGTTCACAAATAAAAAACTAAAAACTGAGTTTGGAAAGTTGGAAAAGTTTGAGCAAATAAAAAAAGAACAAGTCAAAACTCAATTCCGCAATCATATTTGTATTTATGATGGTACCTATACAAAGCATTATTTCTTCGAAGTTTCAGTTTAAATTCATATTGTATGAATCATACTTATTTAAATCCATTCACTGATACTCCTACCATTCCTTCAATATTGCTGCCCCTCACAGAAACTAGAATCAATGCAATAAACGGTAAAAACTCGGATTTAGAATGAAGAAATCGGACGTGTTAGGTTACTGTGCCATCGATTGTGAAATGGTCGAAACAATTGACTGTCAAAATGCATTGGCGCGTGTTAGTATAATCGACGAGCAGTGCAACATACTTCTAGATCAATACGTGATACCACCTGGTGGCGAAGTTGTTACATATCGTACTCGCTTTTCGGGAATAACTGAAAAGATAATCAGACTACATGGTATGCCGTTCAAGAAAGTACAAGAACGAGTTCAAAATATAACAGATAGATATCGGATCGTTGGTCACACTATCAAAAATGATCTGGAAACGCTCCAATTAAAACCGAAAAATCCAGTCATTGATATTGTCGATATAGAAGAACTAAGGACAAAATTTGAGGCCGTAATGGAGTACGATACAGGCAGTGAAAAAATAGGGTAAGTCCAGGAGGGTCAGCTTCGTCACACATAAAATGCAACATCTTAAGATGTAAAGACTTAAGTCTAACGTTCTTTTTATGAAAATTAAAAAAAACTGGTTTATGCATTCATTTAAGATTAAAGCGCTTGAGTGCAGCACTTTTGATGAGAATGATACAAGAAAGTGAATCCGGTCATAGTTCGGTTGAAGACGCAATTGCAACCATGGAATTATTTAAACTCGTTCAAACAGAATGGGAAAGACGTTGTCCCGATCTTGCAGGTGCTGATCTTATGGACGATCAGTTCTGGCCAGAGGACTCGGCGGACGAAGAAAGTGAAAATGAAGATAGTGACCTAATACGAAAGTCTGTTGAAGAATACAGTGAAGAATACATATAAATTATACAATTTTTCATAGTTTTAATATTTTTAGAATGTAAAATCGATACAAAAGGGGGCTCATGACCATTTATATTAATCAAGCGCTGAAATTGTTTCATGCGTGGATATTTCAATTTTGCGACCGTGAAATAGAAATTGTTGATTTTATCGAAAAAGCCAATGAATTTTATCCTAATCTATTGGAAGTAACTGACCAATATGGGACCAGTATTCTACATTTGCTGTCTTCATATGGTCCTGAATGGGCTGTTGATCTTATAAACGGCTACAAAAAGATAAATATGAATCCAGATTTTGAAAATGGATGGAACCCAGCTCATCGTGCAGCTTATTTTGGAAATTTATTTGCATTGAAAAGTCTTTATTCAAATCATTCAAATCTTTTTGATCTGACCGACCGATCTGATTATACTCCAATTGATATCCTCGTTGCTCAATCTAAACATAAATCAAGAATAAATTATTATCAAAAGAACCAGGGAGAAATTCTCAAAACAGGATTGGATTCAATGCTATCACAAAGATTTCCATTGGCCTTGAGGTTATTTTTGTAGGTTGAATCCATTCACAGGTGGTGTATTGCAAACATGGGGTCAAAATCAAAACTACACTTGTGGTGCCGAATCAGAAGCTGCCCGTCGATATCCTGACAAGATAAATCTTCCGCTTGATGATCCCGTTATTCATACCTCATTTTCAAAATATCATGGTCTCTGCTTGACAAATTCTGGAAAAGTGTTTTCTTGGGGCCTTAATCAGAAAGGGCGTCTTGGATATGAAGGACCGTCAGTTGAACTCCAACCAAATAGAATCAATTTCGGTACAGATAATTTATGCCAAAGAATGCTTGAAGTTAACTATATATCCTGTGCGATAAATCACTCAATCTTTATTGGAAAATGTGGCAGAGCTTTCATCTCAGGCTGGTTTTCAAATATTAAGTCGACTTTTTAATTTGGCCATGTAAAATTGTGATTTGAAATCATTTGTGAGGTGCAAACGACCATTTTCAACTTGGTCTTGGAACTGATGTCAAATATGCAATTACTCCCCGAATTATTTCTCCAGGTGGTAATAAAAAGGCAAGACAATCGCTATTCTTCAAACTTTGTGCTGCTGGTTCATTTCATTCCGTTATCTCAACAAATACTTCGCTCTACATTGCCGGACGAAATATTGGCCAGTTTGGCAGCGAAATTCAAAGTAAATTTGAATTTTTTACAAAACTTGCGTCGATAGACAATGTGGGTAACATACGAAAACTCGTTTCGTCTAATGCAGCTATTGGCTTATTCGTTGAATCGGAGTCAAAGGAACAGAACCATTTCAACTCTACCCCGATCGGAGATATATTTTTACTCGAAAATGGAGAAACCAAGAAAATTCTGTCTAACGTAAAAGGATTGTTGGAACTCTCAATTTGTGGTGGAAGAGTAAGAAATTCTTCGGACGTAGACTGGCGGGCATCGGAACCAAAGATGGCTATTTTGACAAAAACTAGAGTGCTTATTTGGTCACCCAGCGAGCGCCTGGGGCGTCAGATTAATTTTCTTGATCCCCCACCGAATTTTTATCCACTTGGCTCAGTGGCGTTATTCGATCAAGGTCAAAAACTTTTGATTGCCGGTAACGATGGTCAGTGCTATTTCGCAAATGCATCAAGAAGACGATCGCGAAAATTTTCAAATCGCGAAATGGAGTATATTTCTAAACGGGCCAATGAAGATCCGTTTTCGATTTGTGGCTACATTCAAATTGATATGGATAATTCAAATGGAACTGAAATCGTGCCATATCAACTCGAACGAATCCCTGGGGCTAGCAGATGTAATAAAGTCTTCGCCGAGTCCAATGGGAGAACATTTGGAATCTTGACGACAACTCAAAAAGAGGACGATGTCAAGTTTAGTCTTTTACAAGCTGAAAATGAGAAAAAACCAACTACTCTTAGTGATGACTTATATTACCTATATGAATACTCTATTGGCACAGATGTAATTATAAATGGTCATCATCTACATTCCGAATTGTTCGAGAGCGAAACTCAAGACCTTAATGATGCTAAAATAAAGGAGATTTATTGTTCCCCCTCATGGGATGGCAACAAATTCCAACGCGATTTAACTATTGAGTGTCTTGATGGGACATTGAAATGCTCTTCTTTGGCACTTATGGCACGATCGGAATATTTTCGAATGATGTTGGGAGGCATGAGTCATTGGATTGAAAGCGATCATAAAATGGTTGAGTTAGATCTAATGGTTGACGAAGTTCAGGAATTGGTCACCTAAAAAAAGTTAAAATTCAAAATGAACGCGATTTTATTGAGTTATGACATTTATATTATTTCAATGATTAATTTGATCCCTGTGGTGTCTAGTAATTGACCATGAAAAAGGCCATGGTGAACTTCTGCTACAATAATGAGCTGCCAAAGTCTGTCGAGCTAATGTCCCAACTGTCGATTATAGCAGATCGATTTCTGATTCCATCTTTGGCCAATTTATGCCAGCAGAAGTTAGGAATAATTTTAGCAGCCGAAGAGTGTCCAAAAACGGCGCTAAAAGCATTTCCATTTGCGCTCAAATACAATACCATGTATTTAGGAAGGCACTTCCAATATTAAATATTAAATTGGCCACTTAAAACCCCTAAGATATATTAGGATTAAAATTTAGGTTGAACTTCGTTTCGATTTTGTGAACTGACATATTCGAGAGCTCCATTCAAGGAGAGATATTTAGGGTATTTAACAAAATGAATTATAAATTGTGAATGTTATGTTCTAACCTTATTTCAAATTCTGCATATGACATGGATAAACAACGTCTGATTTTGACAGTATGTCACAAAATAGTTGGTGATATCGGTTTCGATTTTTTAATTCGATATTTATTTACACTATACATATGTCCGTACACCCTAGTTATAACTTTGGATCATTTTGGAAATGCTTGTCAAAGCCAGAAAGTGTACACAAATAATATCTCGTCATTTACCAGTTTTACTCGAGACTGGATATCTGGATCTTCTTGAGAATGATGAATTAGAGAAAATGAGTCAATTTTATCAAGAGATTTTAGATGAGGATACGATCAGATTCAAACCGACCATCGAGATTGACCTTGATTTTGATAAACTTTTATTTTCTGAGCTTTCGATTGCATCAAAGGAAATAGCTTTATATTAAACATGAAATCCGAAAATTTCTGGATTTTAGTCTAATAATGCTTTATGGTGTTGTTTTAGGTCGAATGACGGCTTTTACTTAAAGAAACAGTATTCTGAATACTGTATTCACATAAAACTATTAAAAAGTCACGGAACAAAGAGAAAAGAAAAAATGAAAACCTGATTAAAAGTAATCTGAAAACAAAGACATGTCCATCGAAAAAGTCTTCGATTGGAAATGAAACGAGTACAGCAAAGACTAATATATCGACAAAAACTAGTCAACACAACGATTCTACTATTCCGGAAGCCAATGACGTAGTCAAAAGTTCAAATATGGCTGTCGATAACAATAAAATTACTCCCAAAGAAAAGAAAAGACCGAAAAAAATTAATCTGTTTGATACCGGAAATGATCATGAAGGCAAAATAACTCCAATCGAACAACGAAATCGAAGTTGGACCTCTTCGAGTGGACCAGAAGTAAAAGTCTCATCATTAATAGATATAATGAGTCATCAGTCAGACCAACATGACCTCAATTCCAATTCATCTCCACGTGAGAAGAAAAACTTTAAGCCAAACCGCCGTCGCCAAGCACGTGGCCAAGACATAATACGTTGGGAACAAGAAAATACCATCGAAATATCGAAACGATCGCCGTTATCTCCTTGGGGTCAGGCTCGACCGGTCAACATTCGGTCAAGCCCTGATTCAGGTTCACTCCATTCCCCATTGTCCGCAAAATCAAATAGTCCAATCAAATCGCCTATCAAAATAGACGCATTTGTACCAAAAACACCTCCGAAATCAACGGTATCTCATAATGTGAGTTTATCCATCATCATTTTCTGACGGGTTAAATTGTTTAATGAACTGTACATTTTCAGAATGGGAAAATGGGACGATCTCCGTCCGGATGGGGTGGAAACACAACGACATCACTAAATGAGATAATGGCTGCCGAGGCTCGAATTGAAAAAATTAAAAATCAGAGGAAATCTCTGGCCGTTATTGAGGCCGAAGAGAAAGCGATTATTGAGCTAACACGATTTTATAAAAGTGAATTCCCAACGGACCATTCTATAAGAGTAGTTAGAGTAACAACATGATCCAAAGGTCAATGAAGCTATAAATTCACTTGGCGCTAATTGGAGTCAAACTGTGTTTTAGATTCATCTTCAGATTCTACCAGAGTTCAAATAAAGAGAATACACTCAAGAGATAATTTATACATTTTTTGATCTCTTTTTAAATTACGATAGCCATTTTCGACCAAAATTTTCCGGACTTATAACTACGTCGATTTTAAACAAAATTGACCTAGACTAATGTTTTACGTGGTTTTATGATTAGGACGATATGATTATGAGAATAATTTAATCAAGGTCAATGTGTACGACATCATTTCAAGGCATGAGACTATCTAAATATGGTAATCCTGTGAATTTTGATGATTATTAAAAGACATCAATCGAATCATTTTAATGTAAATTAGATTGTAATGCTGAATAGGCATCGGAGAGACATAAATCAGACATAAATATCTCGACATATATACTTGAATGAGGAAAAAGCAGATTTGAATACGATTGTGAATCACTTGGCCAAGTTGACACAGGTGTCTCCCTCATAAAATATAGAAAAGAGAAAGAACATGAACAAGCTCATTAGAAATACATGATCTATTGTATACATCATTTGAATTAATTTTACTTTTTTGGCCGATCGCCACCAAAATAGCCACACAATCAAATCTACATCGGCCCGGACGGAATCTTTATAGAGAAAGATACAAAGACAATTTTATAGTGGATTTCTTCTTTTTATTTGAGAAAACCATAATTCAATTTTCAGATGAGAGTATAATGTCGAAATTAAAGAGATTTATATGGACTGTATTGACGGCAGCGGCTTCGGCAAACTTCGCATTTCAAGATGATGAAGATTTCAGTGATCATAGATTCAGACGAGAGTCATCCGGTGATTATGATTCGTCCGGCGATGGCCCAGAGGTGAGTTTTCTTAAAAAATATTATCTACGCAACTCTTATCTTTGAATCACAAAACTGATAAGATTTAGGTGAAATTGTGATTGAAAGCGTAGTATTTCCACGTTAAGATCTTGTATTATTTAGGGTATAAATATGCCTTTATTTGAACGCAAAGTTTATCATCACATAAAAAATATTAAAATAAAAAATTCAGAGCGCAACATATCCTCCTGAAATTGGTGATATTGTAACTTCACCAGAAGCAAAATCTGATTCTGAAACTTCTGAAACTTCTTTTTATATTATGATCGGGGCAATAGGGGCCGGTTCTCTGATAGCTGTGACAATATTTATTATACTCTGTGTAAAAATGAACCAAAAAGATCGCGGTAGTTATGCCACTGATGCCGATGGGTATGCAAAGGGCGAACGAGCTTGATTGCGAACAAAATTTTGACTATTGACGGCTGGCGAACCGTTTGCCAATATTCAGTGGAGCCAAATGGTTATTACCTGAACAAAAACTTCATTCCAAAAAACTGATCTCGCTCTTCAATCCCTTTTTATTAATATTACTGTGCTGTAAAGTACCGTACTACTCAGATCTCCATGAGACGGACTTGGATGTCGTGGATCGTCTCACGGACATCATCTACCGTTGCTTCCTATCAATTGACGGGCTTAAAATTAAGCTGCTATTAAACAGATTTTCAATATAAGCCTGGGTCTTGATAAGAGCGTTTATTGAAAAAATGTACATTATGATTGGCCGAATAAACGTACCATGTGTTTCAGTATAATGATGTAAAAGTCGATGTATGATTGGACCGCTTCCAGTTCGAATCGCAATACTCATTTGTGCTTGTTTCTTAGTTGCTGTCCTATGCATTTATGCAAGCCTGCCAAATCCGATCCCAAGGCCGAACGCTTCCCAAAAGCCAAACGAAGATCCACGATTGTCCGCTATCTGGTAAGATGTCCAGGCTCTTCTTGAATCTTTGAATTGATTACACGTATTCAGTACTTGGACGGGCGAAGATGCTCTTAGGCGAGCTGAATTTTGTTCATCTGAACATCTATCAAAAATGTTTCGACATGTCTGTATTTGTGGAAATCCTGCCCCTGTGACGTTTAATCCAGTTCAACCATTGAAAATGAATTTTATCCCAAATGTTCCAGTTCTTATCATTGCTGCAAATAGACCACAATACCTCTTCCGTACCCTAACTTCTGTTCTCAATGCAATTGGCATTCATAAGGTACGAGTCCGTACTGTACGAATAAAAAGCCCCATTCGTACTAGAGTTGCAAATCCAGCTGAAAACTTTTCGGTGGTAGTGGAAATTTCAGTGGTAAACCACTATCAGTATTGAATAAATTTTCACAAACCTCTGAAAAAACCACTGAACCACCAGTGGCGAACATTGAAAACCAATTGCGTTTTTTTCAGTGGTACCAGTGAAGAACATTCAAACCACTGGTGGTTTTTTCAGTGGTACCACTGGGAAGCCACTAAAATACCACTATCAGTGGTTTGACCACTGGTGAATTTGCAACTCTAAATTTCGTACCATATTTGACCGAAAATAATTTCAGGCAAATGTCTTGGTTTCAATTGATGGCGATTATAGCGATAGCGCAGCTGTTGGGCATCTTTTTGGAGTTCGAACACTCAAATCAACTCCATCAGGGACTAAAAGTGGACGAATATCTCAACATTATCGTCGTGCTATCGATAACATCATGAATAATGAATTTAAAGGTTCGAAGTTGTTTTATCTTAAGTTGTTAGATATCTGACAGTAAAAATATTTTATTTAAGTTAATATTTTAGACGCACAGTACTTGATCATTATCGAAGATGATCTAACAATATCGCCCGATTTCTTTTTATATTTTGATTGGTCGTTGGAGCTGTTTGAATTGGACAATAGTTTATATTGTATATCTGCTTGGAATGATCATGGAATGAACCATGCAGTTGGTAATGAGACAATGTTCAGTCGTGTTGAGGGCATGCCCGGGTTGGGTTGGGCTATTTCAAGGCCAATTATAGATGAAATTTTACCAAAGTGGCTTCCAAAAGAGCGTATGACTGACTGGGATGTGTGGATGAGAAAACCAAGTGTAAGAAAAGGTACCGAATCAATATCATAAATCCTATGTACCTATACTATTTCTTCAGCACGTGACTGTCTGATTCCTGATATTTCTCGGAGTTATCATTTTGGAGAAAATGGAATGAATGTTAACGAAGCCATCCAACAAGCTTATTTTCGTCATCATGCTGTTAATAAAAAGTCCGAACTTACTCTTTTTCCACCAATTCAAAATTATCAAAAATTGCAATACGATCAAGAATTACTACTGATTATAAAAGAAGCAGAAATATTGAAATCAAATCCATGTGATGAAACAAGGAAGAAACCAGCATCGAATTTCGGCCCACCACCAAACTCAAATCAAACTTTTGTTTTATATTATCAACAGGTGAACATCTTGATATTTGAGCGTGAAACTAATTTAAGTATTCATTTTTAGTCCGATATTGATGATTTGACAAATTGGTACCGTGTTGCTTGGTGCTTGGGAATTTGGGATCGAGATATACGAGCTCAATATCATGGAGTTACTCGTATTCATATCAATAAAACATCTGTTCTGCTCATCGCTCATCCTTGGTCTACATTTAGCCTAAAACCAGATGATATAAAACCAGTCATTGTATCCGAATCAATTCCCAGCAGTGGTAAAATAAGAAAATAATTGCAATTATATTTATAATTTAAAATTTCATTTTAACAATCTCGCGGATTCAAATCTGTCTGAGCTGATCTTGTCTTAAACTTTTCTAGAAGATTTCTGTAAATCAATTCTTTTTTCTGTAATCATATTATTAGCCCTGTCGTTAACTCAGGGTACCAAGGACCGTCCCTGAACTCTCATGATTTTAAATATATATATTTCTGTCCTAGAATATGGGAATAAATAACTTTTGGGATATTGTCTCTCCATGTATCGAACGTGTCCCTGCATCTGACCTGAGTGGCAAGAAAGTGGCAGTTGATCTTGCATGGTGGGTTGTTTCTGATAAACAAATGATTGCATCGAAGAATACAGTTCGCAACAAAGAAACTCAAAACTTTCACATTCGAAATCTATTTTATCGTGTCAAGAGATTATTATGTCTGGGTGTGAAACCGATATTTGTATTAGATGGGGTGGCACCAGATTTAAAATTGAAAACTATTGCATCTCGTTTGGGTATTGGGTCTGTCAAATCTGGTGCACGAAATTTTCTTCGACGACACTTTGAACCATGTTGCCAGCTTTTGGAATCGATGGGAGTTACTTGGTGTCAAGCCTCAAATGAAGCAGAAAAACTTTGCGCAGCTCTGCAAGCAGCAGGGTATGTCGATGCTGTTCTGAGTGCAGATGGCGATTCCATATGTTTTGGTGCAACCAGTTTATATCGATCATTCTCATCCGAGAGTGATGCTGAAATTGAAAAGGAATTGTTGATATTTTTGTTTGAGATACTGTCGATAGGATAGATGTTAATCTATGTTTCCAAACGAGATTTTTCAATAGCTTTAGTTTTCACAGCTAATTTTCAGCCCTCCAAAAAGCTAGAAATGGCAACAGTCGAGAATACAATGAATTTGAATAGATTTGATTTCATAGCATGTGCTATAATGCTCGGATGCGATTTTGCACCATCAGGAATTAAAGGTGTCGGGCAGGTTCTGGCGCTGAAAGTACTCAACGCTTGGAAATTAACAAAACGTCATCCCGTTCATCAATTGGCCAAAATAAAGTCAGGCCAGACGCGATTGAGATCGAAAGAAGACGAAAAGCTCAAAAAGAAACTTTCAGAATGCGATGTTGATATCTTATTGGTTGCAAACGAATTTCAAGTTCGATATTGTGATCGTTTCATGAAAGACTGTATAGAAATTAAAGCCGAATCAAGTTTGAATAATTTATCAAAAGTGCTAACACAAAGACTAGATTGGCCTTTGGGTAAGATTTACCGCGCGGAAACCGTATATAAATAAGTTCTTAAGATAAATCGAGAGAGCGAGCAATTTTGTTCAGTCTTGAGGCAAACATAGGTATTGAGTCTTGCATTAGTCTGAAAGGAATTGTCAGTATGGTACGTGGGGGCAAGAAATATGATGTTAAATTGAGTCTTAATGGATGCAGCGAAATTATTGATATGCGGTTAGAGAAGAGGTTCTTGGAGAAATATTTCGCAAATGAACTCAATAATTTTCATTCGATAAGAAGTTTCAAATCATCAAAAGAAAAAAATACCAACCAAGATATTAGGAAAATGCTCTTTTTGAAAAACAATCTTGAGCGTGCATCTGCTGGTGGGGACGCAAATCAAGCTGAGAAAACAAGCGAAAAGAAATTATCAGAGAAGAGAAAGCTTCAGTCACCTCTTAGAGTTCAAAACCCAATAGAATCAAAACGTCCCAATAAAAATCAGTCATACGCTGAAAAAACCTCTACTTCTAGATTGGAATTTTCTCTTGGAATCGATGATATTTCGGATTTATGTGAACAACTAAATTCATCATCAATTGAACCAAAACTAGACATCAATGATGAAAACTCGTCAGATTCGGATGAAGAATTTGTATCGCTTGCCTGTCGCATTAAATCAAAATAACTTTTTCTCAACCAGAACTTGTTCTGACTACAAATTTAAAAAGTTCAATGAAAAAATATCTTTTATTTATCAACCTGTATTCCGAGTTACTTACTAAAACTGCCCTTGTCACAAAACATTCCTTAAAATTAAATTGATAAAAATGAACCTGTTAACTCAAAGAATTGCAAGCAGCTAAATAGAATTGTAATCACCTGAAAAAATGGCTATTGAGGCAGATATTTTGGTGAACGGTTCGATAAGCTATTCATATGGTAACACATATTGTCATACTTGAAAATGATGTCTACGTTCCGAAACAATGTATTCAAGAATTTGATTCTAGTTAGCTGAACGACACAGTTTGCTTGCCTTAATTTTTTTTCATCATAGACTCAGGATCGATCTAAAGGAAAAACGTTTGATGACAATTCCTCACAATCCTCGAACTTTCCTGTCATGTTGAAATCAGTTGAAAATCGATCAATTATTATAGTTTGAGTATTAAGCTGCAGAATGATACTTAAGTTCCGCTCTTTGTTATAGTGAAAAAGATGAAGCTTGGGTTCAAAATCCAAAGACTGATATTCGTAACCTAAACACAGTCGTCATTTGTTTTAACTTATCAATAACTTTGACTCATTGAACGCGCTGTAAAAATAAATCAGCCATGAAAAAGCAAAATCTCGGCCCAAACTTTGGGGCCCCAAAGACTGTGATTTTAAGAAGTCTGATTTGGTGGTTTGATGTTCTTTCACTTCATCATTCTTCCTTGACATGAAATGGACTTCCGTTTCAACGTTTGGGTACTAAAGATAAACTCGAAGACATTAGAACTTGTTTTAAAATTTACTGAATGTACTTATTTTGCTGTAGTTAGTCTAGAAACAACAAATTGGTCCTTGGAACGTGTCAAAAGTTATAATCATGTTCATGTAGATTCATGTATTTTCATGATAAATGAACATGCTGTTTATCACTGCGAACGATTGCTCACGTGACAAAATTATGGGTCAGTTGGGGAGGCTATACAAATGATTTTTCACCTGAAAATACCTGATTGAAAACTACTTCTTCGATTCTCTATCGCAATTTCTAAAACCGTGATTTAGTCAAGTTACCAATCTCATCACACATTGATTCTTCCATAGTTAAGATTCTTGTCTAATTTTGTGTAAAATTTTGCTGAAATTGATAGGAATCGTACTTTACAATTAACAAAGGGTTTCAAATGCCCACCTTGAGAAGGCTTGAGGGACTTGAATGGGAGCAAATTGTTGCCATTCATATTATCATCAAAGAATTTTTTACGGTTTAGAAAGTAAATTCGCATTTCATAAAATTAGTCCGCGATTTTTCTACTGGCATTTTGAAATTCTGCAGCCACTTTTTGTTTTTGGTTTGTGGCAGTAGAAAAACTGGCGACCGGTATAATCTATATTTCCTGAAATGTTCCACGAAAAATGAATGGGTGGATTTCTTGGGCTCGAAATTGCAATTCGGAACAAGTCCGAAATTCGGTTAGTTACACGCAAGAAAAATTTAGAAATATGGTTTATTATAATTTGAACAGCTCAAACGTTTTTCATGATTTTGAACTCGGAAGAGACGCATTCGATCCGGTGATACCCGATGGACTCGGTCTCATCGTTCCGTTTTACGCAATTTAGTCATGCCAATTCAAACCGCTATTACCAACGGTCTCGGACGACGATCTCAAATGTTACGTCGCCAATGATTCCTTTTATTCACTATGATTCTTCGATAAAAAATCTTCTTAACCTTTCCAGTAAAAATGTCAACCCCAAATAACCGGTGAATAAATCTTTAACCTGGACTTTTCCTGAGACGTTTTAACCATTGTAGACTACAATCTGTAGTTTTACATTCCAAGAATATAATGGAAGATTCACATTTATTTAAGAACAAGCCATTATATAATTTATATAAACATAAGCAACATAAGATCTTTGACATTGCTAGCGCCCTCTTTTGAGCGTGGTCAGATTTCTCTCTTTCCCTGGGAGTATTTCTTTCCCCACTGCATTCATTTTAATATGCTTATTTCGGGCGTGATAGTCGACATATAAATTATATGCATAGCCTATAAATAGCACATATCCCAAATTTGGTATAAATTCCGGTCAAAGATTCAATTTACATTTATGTTGTAATAAACTGTGCATAAAATCAACTTTGCGGTTGTTCAAAAATATTCCGCGGTCATTCTGGAAATGATACTGTCGTGATTTAAAAAAATGATTGAGTGACGGGAGCGTTGTCCTCCAAAGGTATTTGACTACTTTGGCATTTCGAGTTAATGAACTTGCCATTGGCCAACGTCATGCTCACGATAAGCACTATCTCAAATTGATTTTCTCATTATGGATTCTTCCAATTCGATCATTTTAATGTAGGCTACATGATGTAGCTAGTATGTTTTTGACCATTAGACAATCACCACTCCAATGATGGCAGTTTTTGAAGTATGAGACTTATACTATGAGTACGTCATATGTAACATGTTATTTGTTGTCCAGAAACTTGTCTTAACTTGGAAACAGTGCTAAATACAGTCATAATTATTGTTAATAAGAAAGTACAAGTTAAACTCAGCATCATAACTCAGAATTGTATTAGATAACTACTAAAGTTTTTCATTTAGCATAACGATGATCTATCATTGTCCAATTAAATGAATATTTTGAAATACATAGAATGCATAGAGTTGCAAAGATGTCTATTTAGTATCATTGGAGGACCATGCATCACATCTGGAAGTGGGCGATTAACATTGTTTTGTTCTTTTTGTAATAATAACTTTAGAAGTTACAACATCCGAAACTGCTGGCTTGCATTCTGTTAAATTATTATCCATCGAGAACACCTTTTGAATGACCCACGCTTTTTGCCGTGGTTTTCTTCAGATTGCTGACATGTATTAAATATAAAAAATTTGTTGACATTTGTTTTTTCTTCTAATTTTGACTTAAACAAACTGAAATATTTGTGATGGACAATCTGATGTTGTGATCAAGACGAATTCTAAGTCAAATGACTTAACCGATTACATCTGGTCAAAATGGAACTTTAATCGATTGGTTTAACCACTCAAAACTTTCGATCAAACAGGATTATTTTATCGTACACGCATACGGAATATAAGGTATTAGAGTTATGAGCAACTTATGGCACTGTAATGCTACAATAAATATGGTTTAGGTAACGTGCCACGCGATGAAAACATAAAGTTTGGGCATAGAACTTATGCTGATAATCGATTAAATAAGACGAATCGTAATTACGTGTCTTGTACTTTGTCTACACTTCATAAAATACCTTATATAAAAACTTACATGGTTTAGGGAGAGAATTACTAGTTTTTTTTTGTCATATCAAAAATCTGATATAAGACTTTTTACGCAATTAAGGGTGACGTTTAGATTATTTAGGTCGATATGAGATAAAGGTGTCTATATTTGGCTGATTTTTTGGTCTTGATGATACCGAATTAGGTCCAGATTACTGAGTGAGGTCCTACATTTGGGCAGAATTTGGACCAAATTTGGGTTCAGATTAGGCATATATTTGGATCATCGGGCATTACTTGGTCTGATTGAACTCCACTTGTGAGTCTGTGGCCCCGCCCGCATAATTGTCATTTCTAATTCTAGCTCTAAGTACAATCTAAGTAGCTAATGGTCTTTTAGGATTCGAGTGTTCAACCCTTATTTCAAGATTTTTTCTGCACTTCAACCCTTTTTTTCACTATCTTACCTAATCAAACCTCACTTTTTTCCTCATTTCTCGGTCGTTTTGTATATGGAAGGCATTTTCGGCCGTCATGCCTGACCTGTTACGTGCTATCATTTCTAGACTTCACTTTTAAAGAATTTTTGAATTTTCAATTTTGAAGTTCTCGAAAAATACCAAAAAGTACTTTTTCGAAGTGTGACATTTGTTATCATTCAAAAATAATTCAAAAATCATGAAAACGCTTCAGAATGAATTTTCTAATTTAGTTTCCAAGTATCTTTATCTGGAACATTTATGTGATGTTGCCGTTTTAGTCAAAAACAACTTTTCAACCTTCGTAGTGAGTCAACAGGGTCAACATCTGACATGAAAGTGGACGGCCCTTGCATATAAATTACTATCTAATCCCAAGCTGCCAATTTCGCAACGATGACATTCTGTTTTACTATTATTGTTTACCTGCTGGCACCCCTCAAAATAACTGTTTATGGCCAAAAACATTTGCCGATCGTAGAATTTGTAAGTATACCAAAATATACCTGATTTAAATAGAAATATCTGGATAGTTTCGATCATATGCATTGGATGGTATACCATGGTAGCATTCTTATGATCAGAAGTTATTGTCATCTGACATTCCAGTTTGTATTTTTGATGTCCTTTGACGCATTTCTCGGTAATCCATGACACGAAGTATTCTTAAAATTTTCGATTTGAGGAACAATGCAGATTTTTTTTGAGATTGGCTAACGAGGATAAACCTGTTTTGTAAAGCAACTCTGGCTTGCTCAATCAAACTCCACGTTTTGAAAACTCACCAGTCTTTCTATTTTAAGGAACGATTCCGTTTAAAACGAACTACACTGTACTTGTAATATGACTTCTATAAGTCATATAAACATTGAATCAAATGCTATTAAATTCATAATTAATAATTATTCATATTAAAAACATCCATATTAGCTTCAATAATTTAAATTGTTTTATACTTTCCGGATTTTATCCCAACCCTGCGGTACATACGCCGTATGCCATACAACGTATGTCATACGGTCATTGTGGGACCAGTCTGGGACATAAATGCTTTGTAAAAATTCTGCGCCACCCACGCCTTTTCTCCCTTCTCGTCTTTACAATAGATTTATGTCCAAGAGGGTACCGTACGAGCTGGAATTTTGAACCGATCTTCTTGACAACAAGTGTTGTAAACCGAAATCGTAGAATTTAAGCAATGTTCAATGCATTTTATTTACCGATTAATACGATTATTACTGATAATATGGATTCTTCATCATTTATTGTTCGCATAATTCTTGATTAAAAAGTAGTAGCGCCACCAAAAGAAAAACGCCTGGCGGAGGACTGGTCGGAGGATCGCGCAAGAATTTTTCAACAGCAATGCTGGTGCGTATGTTCTTCTCTTAAGCTTATTGACGTTACTGACTCAAGGAAAACCTATCCCTTAATTTTTATTAAAGAGAATTGTTCAATTTTGTCGTTAGTTTTATAAAGAGATCTGAATAAGAAGACATAAAAAGGTAAAATATCGTATTTTTATCACTCATTAAAATAATTGAATTGGAATTTGTTCCACTTAAATGCATGCCGTGATATATTCGTATGGGTATTCCATGCGTACATTACGTGAATCGACCCAAAATCCACTCTTTAATGCTTGTAGTCATGCTGGATGACTCGATTGTTACATATTACGTTGATCAGATAATGGATCATTTCTGTATCCAGACAAATCTTCTTCATTCTAAAATGAGATAAGAGATATCTAAGGCCAGTTACAATCCTGTAGCTAAAGATGGGACAGTCTATGATTTTCTGGGCCTATCATTCAAAATTTTAAGACTATCTATCAAAGTAAAAACCACACTGGGTATATTTTATTCGTTATTTATCATCCCTGAGACTTCGTTTCCGTCATAGTTGTTCATCCTTGTACACAGGTTCACTAAGATTACTTACAAAAAACTCAATGCCGTGTCTACCATTTATGAATCATAAATTATGATTGTGAAAAAATCATAAAATACGACTCATTTTTATGACAATGCACTTTTATCGAGGATCCTTCCTCCAAACTAAATCCTAAACTCTCATTGGTTCAACGTTAGTCCAACATCAAGATCCTGTTAATTGTTTGCAGCTGACGTGGTAACTCACTGCTTGAGTCCCAGACCATCATCAAAAGACCGATGTCTATTTCATAACTATAATGAAACGTACCAATCAAATTATATTTCATCAGTTTGGGCCAAAATTTAACAAAATTTAGGGTTAAATATTTTAGAATTTTCATATTTTAGGTATAGAAATCGAATTAACTTTTCAGCTCAAAGATAAAAGTTCTAAGTTAGTTACTAAGAATGCAATTTGAACAATCGATATTAAATTGAGAAAAAAATCAATATTATAACTAGGTTATCTAGCAAGGATTAGATGATCATTGCAAGCAGCTTGATTGGATAAAACAAATACAAGTTTCTTAGTTTTGAAAGTGATTTAATATGAAAACGATATATTAATATCATGCTGATTTATCGAGTTTTCACCTAGATGCATCACCAAATCCCTCAAATCTAGATCACCTGTGTGATATTAACCATTACTGGGTACCTGTAAAAAGCTTTTCACTAGCCTTGTAAAGATCAACCGGTGGTTAAGAATCTGCAAAACTCAATCTGTCATTTAGGCCTATAAAGTAAAATCCTAGGCCTTAAAATTTAAATTCAAACATTTGCTAAACTACCTACTAATTTGTACAGACCAAACCACGTGACGAACGTGACATCAAAAAAGTCTTATATTTTAGCTTTTCTATTAAAATAACCGATAATGAAATCATTTCCGGAAATTCGAATCGGCGGTAGCGTGTCATGTCCGTTTTAGTGTGATTTTTAAATTCAGTTTGTTCACCTTACGTACAGCGAATCTGACTTGGATACCACTGATTTATACCGTATGAATTATACGCCTAGATTATAGTCGTGATGCATTAAATTAAATGCATTTAAATTCAATTAAAATACATTAATTTAAGACGTCAACATAACACAAAATCATCACGTGATAAGTAACAAGGTACAGAAGTACAAGTTTTCCCAGGTCCACCCAAATACCAAACCTTGAAGTTTTGGGCCCAAACCTTTTCTGTAGCCCCAAACTCAATTTCAATTCGATAAAATCTATCAGGCCCGATCGGTGTAAGGTAATAAATCGGAATGATCGATTCCAGTGGGATGTTTTGGATCAAAATGAGGACCAAAATTATAAAAATTCATAACAGTTCCGAGTTTCAGGGGATATTTTAGCCATTTATATAACGCTGTCATTTAGCATTTCTATAATCATATTTATAGTTTAATATAATAGTTATGTTATTATATATATAATTTTTTTAAATAAAGTGACTCTATCCACTCGGCTTTTACCAGGCACTTCTCTGTTTAAGAAGGATCCCAAAATAGGATGAGCTTTTAGGCGAAAACGCACTTGGCCTGTCTTTAAGAAATTCTCTTGGATAGTTCCAGACGTTCCCATTTTCAACCCATTTTAACCAATCTTAATCTTAAATATTCGGAAATAGAAACTGTTTCCCATGATTTCAGATACACTTTATGTAGGAAATAGTCACCCTAAGATTTCAGCTTAGCGGAATTCGCGAAGGTTTGATTTTAATCTTAATATTTTTTTGAAATATTTTTAAAATTCGAATGGAACTTTTGATGAAGGGTATCTAAAGCTCAACTTCATTAACCTGATTTGATTTCACTATGAAAATAACGTCGATCATTCCTTTAAATGAGCTTTGGTTTAATATGTAACCTTGATCAGCCTTTTGATTAAACTCAAAAACGAACTCAAGAACAAAATCAAACAAACGGGGACGACGAACTATTGGGACAACCGTAATCGGAATCAGTCCGAATAAGACCGATTAAATTTTTTGAATGTTTGTTCGAGCCAATTAGAAATTTAACAATAACAGACTTATCTACTCTTCGGCTACCTATACTAACTACGTCTTTCCGCGTTGTACAGCATCCTATCGATGCAGATAACCTCAATATAGCAACCAAGATGTGAGTCATGATTTAACAGGCTTATTAGTGACAGGTGAAAAGCCGTTTTTCGGAGCAAATTTGCACTTTTAGCGGGCTGGTTGAAATTGTGACGCACTTTGACCGTCTTGGACGCAAAACTACTACAGCTCGTCCGAATTCACGAATCGCCTATGAGTTGGCCACAAACGAAGTTGATTGTAACGGGCAAATTAACCAAAATCCGAAACCTAACCCGACCACAAAACTAGAATCCACTATCAATACGGTCCATTTAATCTGATATTGTGGTTTGCAAGATTTATACTTTTTATTATGTAAAAACTTTAAAATGCTTTTCAACTTAATGAGTTTGTTTACAGTTCCATTAGGATATGAACACGTTTAAATAGGAAACAACATGTTTAAAAAGTTCCAGAATTTAGTTCGAACCGTGATTTTTGATGTTTCCACAATCGCACCTGGATCTGAATTTCGATCAGAATTTATTTAGAATTAAGTGGTTCCAAGCACGTTGTCAAAAATCCGAGTTGTCAACTGGAAATCCCTAGGTACTACCAAAGAGAAAATGTCAATTTGCGGATGTCTATCGGATATTAAAGTCCATTTAAAGTAAAACTATTTGGCCTAAATCTAAATGAACGATGACACCTATGGATCAATAGATTTTTTATTCAAAAATGTTGATTTACTTAGACTTCGGACTGCAATAAAAATTGACATTCAAATAACGTTGCAACTACGTATTTAATGATGATGGAAAATATCATGTTGTAATTGGTATTGAGCAGATTTGATTAGCTTATTGTTGCTTGAGTTCAGAAAACCGAGTCCAAATCATGGACCTCTTATTTAATATTCCGTTCAACCAGTTTGTACGACTTGAGGACTGGTTTTGAACTTAAAGTCGGGGAGCACTTTCTTAGGGAGGAAATTATGAAGATTCACATTTTATTTTTTATTAAAATACAATCTGTCTTTGGCCGGGCTTGATTTTTAAAGATCTTATTCTAATAAACACAAATAAAGAATTAAATAGATTGTAATATGTAAATTAGCCACTTCGTTATACAGGTTTAATCCTATCGATCCGTCGTGTAGACCTATATTGAGCTAAGTGCACCTATTGCATATATAACTAATAGTATCAGTGATACTGTATCACCTTTTAAGTAATTGTAGTTTGATAAAAGTCCGTCTTAAGGATCCAATTACGGTCGCCAGACGCCCTAAAGTGCCACTGTATGATACAATCGATGTGGTTTATCGTCCATGTCTTATCCGCCGTTCCCTTTGGTCCCTGTCGAACATATATCAATGAAGTTGTCACGAGGATTGTGTATATTTTCTAATTATTGGGGTAGGGAAAAAAAGTATTTTCGGAATCCTTTTTTTGTTTTTGGCGAATGACGTTGCGGTTGCGTCCCACCCTCTTTCATTTCAAACCTCATATTAACCCCACACTGCTTATTTATCCAAAAATTTCTAGATCTTATCCAAATATAGCCCACTCCGCACAGATCATGAACCGTTTTCATGTGGTTAGCAGTGGTTCACAAAACAAAATTATCCCCTAATATCGTTACCATTCTGAATCATGTCGTTTTACCGCATTTGACTTTGACTCAATATTCATCTATACTTATGCCTACATCCTTCGTAACATTTATTTTCAGCGTTATGACAGAAAATTCAATGAAAACCCTCGGCGCAGGTCTTTTACTGGCCGGATCTACAAAACCCACAATCATTCAATCCATTGAATCTGACATCAATGATTTGAGAGATGAACTGGCACTGGGCCAACGTATTGTCACTGCAGCGGAGCATGACCGGTGGAAGGATATTCACGAAGAAATCTCATTGGACGTCGAATGTTCCGCGGAAGAAATTATTGTATATCTCAAAGGTGTTATTCCAAATGAACTTTTCCAGTTGAGAGACCCAAAATGTAAACTAAAGCCGACGGACAGAGATACTCAAGCTATCAAGGTAATTATTCTTACTGGTTTTGAGATAAGAGAAGACTTAAACGATGAAAATTACAGCAAATGGCTGAAAACCACATCGAAATCTCAAGAATCGTGTTCATACACGGTGCTTTCCACGATATAATCGATTAAATTCATGATATACTATAATGTAGTCAGCTTGATTTTGCCTAGATATGCCCAGATATGGTCTGAGATTTGTGGTCAACAGTACAATTAGTGGTGTTTTTGCGTATTATTGGCGGTCGTTCGTATTCATTATGATCAAGAACATTAAATATCAGGCTGGGTCTAGCGCAAAATTCAGATCAGCTTTCGGCTGATTTTTATTATTATCAGAAGTCACATGTACGGCGGCATCATGCAGCAGGCAGCTCATTTCAGGATTAAATAAACCATCACAAAAGTTCTAAACTAGTTCATTGTCGTAACTATTCATAATTTCATTACCACGTACGTTCCACTACGTAACGAGCTACGGCAAAGTATTCCGATTCTTGTGATGTTCGTTTTCCGTTGCGATGTGGTATTCTAACTTTAAAATATACGCGCTCAATGGAAAAATGAGATTTTTACAACGCTCCAGGTGATAAATTGACAATCGAAAAATCTGAAAAATTAATTTTAATGAGCACTTTTGTGACAATATTTCGATCTATACGTTCCATGAAATTTTCGTCATCGCAATCCATATTTTGCAATAAACGGGCGCGATAAATAAACTTATTAGAGGTTGCAGATTAGTCAAATCCGTCAATTTGGAAACGATTTTATCACCCTACATAGATAAAATGACCTATTTGAACTTTATAAATGATTTTATGTAAGATTGAAAGCGTTTTTTTCTGTAAGTAGCCCCTCAGAGTAACTATAAAAAAGGTCTAAATCTACCATTTTTGAAGATTTCCAAGATCTTTAAGAAATACAACATAATATGAAGTAAAAGTCACGTGAAAGTCATGTGATTAATAATATTTGAGTAACATAAAAATTATATAATCAAGTGCTCAACGGTGCTTGAATGTGATTAGTTCTAAAGTACGCGGTTTCGAAATTTTCGTGTATTGTACCTAAAAGTACTTAAACGTCTTTCGAAATAAATATACGATATATGTTATTGATGTAGATTATATACAATATAATTTATATTAGATGTCCAGTTTTGTTATCAGCAATCAATTTTTAGAATCGTTCGGATTCTCTATAACTTCGGCACGTCCTCGATTAGGAACATCGACTATTTAAACAAATTATTTCGAAAATTAATTGATTTCATTTATTTAAATTACTGTCGGGCGTCGTCTATTTTTGGTGCGGTACAGTGTGGAGTACGTTTTGTCAGATTTTTCAATTTTCGTAAATCGTTATTACGGTGACGTTCTATTATGGGGAACAAAATTACAAACGTGGTAACCCAGTTGAGTCGATCCAACGATTCAAAACAACAAATGGTTCCCAATTTTTCAACGACTTTTTTTATACTTGCCTCTGTTCCAAATGGCATTAAGTTTTGAAAATGCAATTTAAACTGGATAATCTCTCACGCTCTTATCTTTTCATTACACTTCAAAACTTTTACCAAGAAATATGACTAAAAGTAACCGTAGAATAAATTCATTTAATAGGCTTCGAAATATTTTTTATATTCTTGATAGTTATTATAAATTATGATGCAGTGCGTTTGCAAGAGTGCTCTTAAACACTTAACGCACTTGGGTATCCATTGATATTCAAACTTGAAGATTTCTTCTGGTATAAATATATGAATTCACAAGATGTAAAATATATTTGTATTGCATATAATGAATAAGTAGTGATACCAATCTCATTTCTACTCATTTTTTTATGAATTTTTCGTCATTTATGTCATTCGTGGAAATGTAAAATGCACTTTCTATATTCAATCCACTTTGTTACTTTATTGAGCTTAGCCACTTCTAATTTTAGTAAACCATTTCCATACTACCAATTAGAGTATGTAATGCACAGTATTTTATCTTGAAAACTCGTTAATACTACCATACCACACCCTGATTGAAAATATCCATAAAGCATGAGAAATATATCTTTATCTCGGTGAAAAATTGTGCATTTAGACAGTAATTGAGTCAAGAATTTCAAAAATTTCCGACTTTTAAATAACTTCCCAATTATGTGTAGGATGACTAGGATTGTTAAGGATGATGGTTCAGGTCTGACAAGGTCAAAGTATAAGTCATAAGCATGACAATTACAATGGGTGACGTATATAAATATATCAGCAAACTCATTATCATTATGGAGACTTTTTTCCTTGGTATTATCTTTGCCCTCGGGCCCTCACCAAAAGTTTTCGAAAGTCGAGGAATTTTTGATTTCGAAAAACACGAAAATTACTATTTGTAATATAGAATTAGTTAAACCTTAGTTAGCTAACGAGTAAGTTTGCCAACACAAAGTTTGTTAAAGACGTGTTTGTTTTCTCAAAAAACATCTGAATTGTTTCGATGCATCCTTAAACCATAATTTCATTTGATTTTTCATCGCCCGCAAGAAATCTGCATCTGAATCAAAATGCTTGGAAATTCTTAAAATGCTGAGTTTATATTTATTTATTCATATTTTATTTATAAGGTATTTCATGGGGTACTGTTAGCAATTGCAATTTTAACTAATCCAACCACGGCTAACCACACGGTGGTGACAATTATACCGGAAATGAACTTATTGGTATTTCAATATTTCTGTCGAAACAAAAAAATTGAAATCTCTAAATTGAGTCGAATTGAGGAATTGATGGAATGATGTTTATTTTCAAATTGCTTGCTGGAAGTTGGATCTTGAAATCACTCAGAATACTTCCATCTTAATAGTTTCCACTTCAATAATAAGAATATTCAGTACCATAATCGGGGTTAGTTACTATAGCTAGGATGACAGGTGCCCCTCGTGGTCATCTTTTTATCTCGACTAACAGCCGGATGATTGACACACAGGCAACACAAGTATTCTTGAGTGTGACTACATTAGCTGACGGAAGGGAATCGTATAGGTTTACACAACGATTCAGTGTTTATGATGTCGATACAGACCGATACAGACGGTACAGCTATACTGACTGTGTAAACGTTCACCGAGCATCACGAGATCCAGGGTTGGCCAATTGTGGTGTTCCACGCTTAGGCTGATCCTATTCTGTTACCGTCCCATTATATTGCCATCGAATGATGCAATTTACGACATCGAATGTAAAAGCACTTTGCTAATTTTACGGTGGCCAGTTCATCCATTCGACCCTGATGGTAACCTTTTAAACGGTGGCTTTTTCGTCCGTACAAATTATAAGCCCATTGTAAGCCTTCTGTGCACTTCAGCTCACAATGCTGCATTAATTATATAAGACGTTATAGACGTTTCTTGCCTATGATAGAGGCAATACAGTATTGGCAATACTGCCACTGTGGAATTAAAAAATTATAGGCTTTTAAGTTGCCCCGTGAATGACAGATACCAATAATCTCAGATTAACAATACAGATTTAATAAAATATTTAAGATCCGCCCACCAACAGCATGCGGGGGTTCACTGAAGATCAATTCAACTCATTTGATTGTCCACAACGAAATCATTCAACCAATTGCAACCGGTTTAGGAATTTTGCTCAAAGATATAATTTGTTTGAAAATAAGTGCTCCTATATGTGGAGATGTGAATATCGTATGATACGTCCAGAAATTAATTTTGTAAACTGGGCCAATTTTTAGAAAAAAATTAAAACAGAAATAGCCATTTCCACGAAGGAATTGAACGTGCTAAAGTGAAATGTATAAACTGGGTCACCTCATGTTTAAACCTTATAAAAACGTTACATTTTCAACTGTCCATATGATAGAAAAAAACATATTGAAATCATGCATATTATGATTTGCGGTTTTGTTGCTCTCACACACTACCGAATTTTGTAATTATTCTGATATCAAGTATTCACCCGAAATAAAAGACAATGCGTCTATAGATATTTTCGTGGAGTATATGATATACCGGATTTAATTTAAAGTCAGATAATATAACAATTATATTATCAAATGCATGCTGTCTTTTTCTATCTATTTGTGATTTGACTTCTGCTACATATTATGATAGTCTAATGCAATATTAGATGTTATGCGTCGGTGCGTACCTTGTAATGAACTGACTCATTTTATATGAGCTTAGTTTCTAAAATTAATTACAACATTTTTTGCTTGACCTCAGTTTCCGTAGCGGATCGTAGGTCGGACATAATTTATATTCGACCAGGTATTAGGACATTTTTCATCTCCTACCGAAAACAATCTCCTGCTAGTCGATATTATATATTCAAAGTCCAAATATACAGTCAATTTTCGTCTTTATTTCGTGTCAATCCTAAATATACTTTGCTATCGAAAAAAATTTTCGGTGAATTATGATGATTTTGATTCAGTTGGGGTTTGTGAGCATTACATGAAAGAGCACGTGTTAATTATTTTGCGTCAGATTGAAGTGTTCCCGTCTGGACAAGTACTTTCTCGATACTCGATCCTGCCCCTGGTCTCGATTGAACAACCGAGACGTGAACCAGGCTCATTAGATGTAACAAAAGCGGAGTATCATCTTTCTCACCCTGGTCATATTTAGCCCGTTAATCGATTTCGAATGATGGAACATAGTTAGAACTTCTGAGAAAATAATTAGAAGTACTTCTCATTTAAGAGGTACCTTTTTACTCTTATTGGTCGAGTGAGAGTTCTTTTTTACGCTCTATAATGAATCATTAAAACCAGCAATTAAAACCTCATTTTTCTTTTAATTTAACTTCATGAGAAACCTAAGTCTTGAACCCAAAGTTTACAGTCAACCTACGGCTGGGCTATATTCTGGCCAAAGGGAAAAATTTTACATGTAATGTTTTCAAAATTTGACCGTATTAAACGGTTTTCAAGCTGCTCGGATCAGAATGCGCGCAACTGACTGGAATATATTTTTGAACAAACATAAGCTCCAATGGTTTTAACTGGTAATATTGGATGTATATTTGGAGAAGATGAGTTACGAACTTCTTTATTTTACAAAGAACCAAAGCAATTGACACCCTTGGTAAGTCTTAAACTTTGTTCCATAAAACGTTCTTTGAAGCAATAATGGTAGGGCCCAAATTCAAAATGGGTCCAATTATTTTTAATCAAATAAACTCGTAAGGTCCCTTTTCTTAAATCACTTCTAACCCACAAATAGAATTTTAGAGTGGCCGGTATTACTTTTTTGCAGATTTTTTATTTTTTTGGACAACTCCCCACCCACAATTGCATCAGCCATCCTAGAATCTGTACGCGGTTTCATCTGCTGCTAACATAATGGTTTTTGTTCCGTAATTCCTATTCAAATATTTAAAAAAACGTAATTTTTGAGCAAGTTTTATGCAATAAACCGTTAGCGAATCTCCCCTTTTACCGTTTTTTTTATCTAACTTTCAGTTTGTGTTAATTTCAAGTCCCCCTTCCTTAGTACAAAAATACCGTGAGTTCACGTTTTCTTTGGAATCCGTTCTATTTGGACGTTCTTTTATCGTTCGTTTCCTAAGAGGTTCATTGCAATCGTTCGATTTACTTAGAGCGACAGCTTATGTCTCTAATAAAAACACTACTAACTATATAACTATAGCATCTGCAATGCCGAAACTAAGCCTAACTATTGGTACTTCATGTCGTTTTCTAATCTAAAAGAGATTATTTATAGAATTTAAAAAGCCCTTATTCGGTATCTTATCTTTGAGAATTAGGTCTGTGTCACAAACGTGTCACTATTTTTTTTGTCACAACACAAAATTCTACGATAAGAATTTAGTTCTTATGAAATTGTTCTGAGAAATGTACAAACGTAATTTTAAACTTATCTTGAGTTACAAATATTTGAAGTTACACCAACTGATTTTAAAGGGGCCGTATGCAGTTTAGTAGGTTCACCATTGAGGGTAGGATTCGCTAAAAAAGCTACCTACATATATTTACAGGCCCTTGTTTTAAATGCCTTTTTCCTGAAAATAATAACAGTTCCGCTATGTTATTATAAAATTTTTAAATATAACATAGAAGCCAAAGCCACTTGACTTACTGGTGAAAAGCTCATATCAAGCACTTATCGATGGCCAGGTGTACAATGCCGTACGCGGTGACCGTGGTCAATATTACCATATTAGCTCTCAATGTTGAGCTGTAATCGAAATGTTGTTGAAATGTTACCTTTGATCTATTTTACATACTGAAATGATATAATGTCTCTATTGCTTATTTTGAGTTATTAGGAAAAATATTGTATTTCCCTAATTAAGGTCTATTTATGCCAAACCCTGGAAGGCCATGGTCTTGTCTTTTGTGTTATTACTTGAAATACCTTCGTGGTTCTCCTGTATACTTAATCTAGTATTCGGATTCTTTACTAGACCGATCGCCACAGTAAAATCGTAATAATGAAAGACAAATTGTTAAATTGCATTATGTCAGGATACAAATGTTTTCTCAATTAACCCTCCGATACTCAATTTGTGTCCGCAATTTAACCCGTTCGTGACGATGTCGTGGCGGAACCTCGCAACTTTGTCTTAACTTGCAATTTAATTTAACGAGAATTACCAAATGAACCAAATACATTCATTTAGAAAACTAACGGCCTTAAACAACAATTTATGGTCTTTGCCATGGGAATTTGACCAATTTTAGAATTTTTCAAACAAATGCGTCTGCAGATGCAGTTTAAACTTAATTTAACCCGCTTTTGCAAATGAGTGTCATCTCAAAAACCACACAGGTTAAGATTTAACCACTTCGCTAACCAGTACAAGCGAGGATCAACCATGGTATACAGTGGTTAACAGTGGTAACATGCGGGTAACCATTGGATAAAATGTAACACAAAATATGATTCTAATTTGAATACTATGTTGGAAACGTATGCTTTTAAAATTTGAAAAAACTAGAACTTTTTTTCCACTCAAAAAATCCATATTGGAAATACATCTGATTATCCAACGTTTGACACGGATAAATCCATCCGAACGACATGCACAAATTTTGTCACATGACACAAAATTAAACTCCACATTAAGAATGTTCACCTAAAGGTAAATCATTCAAAAAAGGATGAAAACTCACTTGATTGTGAAATTCTGAATTCAGAATTTGTCAAAAAATAATAATGTGGACGTTTTGAAATGGGCGTTTTTTGCGATCACGTGATACATGTGATGACCCATACGCCCAAATACGTCCAAAATCATGAATAGGTCGTGAATATGTGTACTTTAGAATTGATAAAAACTATTCTAGAAATAAGTGTACCAACGCTTAACATATTTCATATTCTGTGTTTTGATTGTAACAGACCAGCCCTAATTTTTGGGGAATTAAACTGGAACGATTCTGTAAAAACACAACTTTTCACTGGTAAAGCCTATACAAAGACTCCCGACTTGTATGACCGGAGATCCTAAGCCTTGACCAACAATATCTTTTTGTTTAACTTATGAATCATAAGTTAGAGCAACTTTTTCATACTGAATAAGTTCTCTGTGAACCGTAGTTTCTGTGGAATTGAACACGTCCAGACTAACGCGTCCATTCATTGGTTGGTAAATACGTCCACGACCGAACTGATATGAATGAGACGATAGGATGCTAATCCTTAACCGAAACTGGACCACCAAATGCATTGGAAAACATTACACTCCACTTGCATTGAACCAAGAAACTTCTCCTTTCTATGATTTTTGTATCTAAAACGTTTATCTTTTGTGGTTACCCACCGAGAATCATCTAAAAATCACCCCTACCCTATCTTGATATGTCATTTCCATCAAACGAACACATGACTCGTGTTGTTCTCGTCGTGAGCGACCTAAATCTGGATCACAGCGGAAACATACTGCCAAAGCTAATGAGCGTAAAATGACCGAAATCGGACCGAAAATGTCAGATTTTGAATTTTTGCTTTTTAGATTTGAACAGTGCTCTTACTAAAACTCTAAATTTTATATTTAAGATGCTCAATGATGCAAATGCTGGACGAGAATGGGCACCAGTAAAAACATATAGGCATTTGGTTCAAATACGGACATTTATTTTTTTATTCTGTTTAGCACTCTTTAGACTTTTTAGTTTAAGACGCTTTCAGACTCAAGGGTTATCTTCCTTCCGAATTCGTAAAACAATCCTGGAGCATTCCGTATATTCAAGACCTAACATGAACGTTGATCAAGGACAAGGCATTTATTGAAAGTATAATGTTGAAGATAACTTAATTTATTAACTCATTTCATAATCAAAGTAAACTAAAGGACCTCCGAAAGGACCTATAAATGATACAAAAATAAATACCAAATGAATGAGCTGTCATAACAAACACATTCCCTAATCTGAGTTAGTTTGGGTAATAAATGAACGTAAAACTAAATCAGATTTCAAAAAGGGTTTCTTGGGTTCATTTTGGAGTTATTAGCATGACTGTTTCTAACTCTGTACTGCACTGGTATTCGAGACATGAATCCCCCTTTGATCTACGTCATTAAACAAAGAGCGGACGGTCCTTATTAATCGAAAGGTAGCGAAGGCTTGCACGAATTTTCTGCTGAGCTATTATATTTTGCTGAGAGATGATTCTTATGTTGTCATCGTCATGTTAAACAACTATTTTATGTTAATGTACATTACTGGGTTACAAATGGGCTCAATTTATAAAACCACGATAATAGAATTATGAGTACTTTGTCAAAGCTCCGTAACATTGAAATTACTATCAGTTCATTTTTTTATAAATAAGTTTTACGTATATTGACGTAAATTAGTCTTATATAACGGAAAATCTCTCACATAACAAAAATGTACTGTTTTGAACCATTCAAAGGGGCTATGGTGATAATTTGATTTGGGCAAGAATGAACATTTACGAAGATAATAATTTTGATACCACCTACGATCATCCACCTACGCTTACCATCAAGGATCATGTTCACGTTGGTGTAGAGGTAAGATATTTCATTTTAGATGGTGAGTCTATTGATAACACTCTTACTTTATGAAAAATTTTAGTTGCTGAAAGCTCCAACAGAAGAATCATATCTGCTTGTTCGTAACTGTTGGGCTGTCCCAAGCTTTCCATCGGATGTCAAGTTAAAACTGATTACAGATGGATGTATGGACCCATCACTCAAAAAAGAGGGACTTGATTTTGAAGTCACTGACAATGGTCATTCACACAAAATAACATTTATCATACCAGTCATCAAATTCGTTGAGTGAGTATATTTTTACTTTTTGATCTTGCACGCTAATTATAGAAACCCTACTCGTTAGTCATATAAACGGTAAATGAATCTCGTCAAAAAATAACGATTGAATCTAAAAAAAATCTTGGATTCCATCTCTACTTGGTAAATAATGTCATCTTTTCGATAAATTGAATTTGTCGAGTAAGTCACCCATTTTCTTGCTCTCAAACCACAAAATGTGGGACAGGAACCTGCGGACAAGAGGACAAATATATTCAACCCTACCCATATTATCGTTAAATTAGGAATAAGAATCACAAAACAGGATTGGAGATTTGTCACGTGATTAAGTTATACGATAAAATTGACTAGAAATTATGACTTATGCGAAGTTATGTTAAACAAGCTCTCACATTATTGATTCGATTTCCAAATCGTAATCGCAATAGTTACGTGGACACTTGTATATTCATGTCCAAAAACATGGTCCAGGAAAGGTCCAAGACATTCAAAAACGTTAAATACATTTCTTATCAAGCCCAAAATTTTACTTTGTGTTGCCAAATCCGGAATTTTAGTAATTTTACCGGAATCCGAGTTATGTTTTGGAGAAAATAAATGGCCTTTTTGTTGGAAAACCGAAATAATCTAATTAAGCTAGACTATAAATTATTGTCTATTACATAACCTATGTAATTTATAAAATGTTATAACCATAAATTAAGGTCTGACACTGTCCATTTACAATGCCAGGTCCGGGCATGTCTGACACACACGTGCCAACCAGCCTGTCAAGAAGATAAAAGAGACACTCGAATACTCCCAGAATTCAATGAATACGACGAATATATTTTCAACAAGACTATGATAGAATATGAAGAAGAATATGAAGAAACGGAAATAATCTACGAAGAAGAGCCTGAAGAAAAAGAAGAAGAGCTAGCGGATATGAGTAATATCAGAGCAGCTATGTTGAAAAGTGCGAACCGTTTCAAATTAATTGAAGATGATACTGGTCTGGAATACAAACTTTCAAGGTATGTTTCACGACTCATAAATACAATAAAGTTAATTAATATCAGGATAAGCTGAATGGCGCCCTCTATATTGTATATTCGGAGAGTTGTCCTCCTCTTTCTCTCTTATGTGAGCAAGTCCGATATGGCCCATATCGTATGTGTTTATATAAATCATATGATATGGTCTCTGCTATAGAGAATAATAATTTATTTCAGCATTGAATTCCGTATTAAACATGAACCCACTGAAGAACCAACGGGTCCATTTGAAGGTCGTCTTGATCCTATTTCGCTTCTACTGGTGACAGGACTGAATCTAAAATATGACCACAAAAATGAACTTCCCTCAAAAATCGCTAGTTTGAGGGCTGCTGATGGGGCGCCGGTCTTTGGTTAGGCCATCATTCATAAAAAGGGCATCAAAATGAGACCGCGAGTGACGATAAAGTGGTCTATTACCTTCATTTTGACCCACTTGTATGTCTCATTTTAGGCCTTTTTGGCATTTTAGGTTTTTGATTCCGAAAAAGTTTTGATAACATCGATTTTGCTCTTATTTGGAATCATTACAATGTTGCTCAATCGTCGAAAAAGACTCCAAAAGAAACACTTCCATGTGGATACATAATCTATTTTTCGTTAAATTTTAGTTCAAAATGGGTTTTTTTCTGTAAAAAAATGATAAAACTAGGTAAGATCCAGGTAGTTATCAGTAGGAAACGCTTGCCACGACGATAAAACCAACACACAAAACACAACACACTTGCCCAAATATCATCAAGCCGTATGAAGTTGAATCAGATGGATGATTTTGACGAAACTTGACGGCGAAAAATCTGTAAAAATGTAAAATAACGAAACAAAGGGCCTCTGAGCCCGATGCCAATGCGACAATCAAATTGCTATCCTACGATGAATCATACGTAGTTTACCAAATTACTGTAAATAACTTTAAACGCTTCAAATGTAACAATAAAAGAGAAAACAAACGAGATGGCGTCGATAATTTGGCCAAATAACTCGTTTGATATTCTCAAATATTCACAATTCATGTATTTTCTTTTCTGTTGTAATTTTTACTTCGCCGTTCTTCAAGTAGATTTAAAGTGATGATTTCAATACGCCAGAAGAAACTTCCTACTAAGAAATACGTAAAATCAAGTTTGTTCATATTGAAGCCGTCTAAATTCGAAAAACTTTTGCCACGATCAATAGTTTTAGACTACTGTGACATTCGTGGTAAAAGTGCTTGAAGAATTGACTAAATCAGAAATTAGAGTGGAATACTATGTAAATCATAAGAAAGTATTCCACTCTTATGTATGCAAGTTCACGACCAGGTGTTCCACTCTAATGTGTGTCCCCTTAAATTAATTTTTAACGAGTTTCAAGAAACTTCATACTAGTTCTTATCAGGAATTAGTCTCATCTGATCACGTGATTTTGTTTCAAGACAGTGATGGAATTTGGATGCTATTTCTAATCTTGGAATCAAATATGTCTTATTCTGGAAGTGGTACCCATGCTTCTAGAAAGTGACTTGAGCTTCTAGAATTATGAAACTATGAATGGATGGAACATATTTTCGGTATTTTTGGCATTTTTTTTCTTGACAAATGCGATTAAATCCACATTTCTTTATGTTTATGCCATACAAGGTAATTTTATCAGGCGTGCGATATGGTGTGATAGTGTATGTATCTGGCTTTTACGGCTGTCTTTTTACGAATAACGCTCATTTTAGTCAGAATGGGAGTTTATAAACATGGTAAGCCTGATAAAGAAGAACTTCAATGGAACTTATCTTTCGTTCGACACGTTCGAGGACATTCAATTGACCACTCGATACTGTCAAAAATTCTGAATTTTTGATTTTGATTCAAGATCAAGCTAAACTATTCTAGATATAGAGACTCAGTTCCAATGAAATACCTCTTAGACTACCTCTATCAAAGACCATAAAAATTTCAGAAACAAGCATATCTCGGTTTCACTATCGATCACGACTCTACTGTTCATCTTAACTATGACGTTTGCATCTCAATTTTCGGCCTGGAAAACGATTCGGAAATTCCATCATTATGATGTAATCAAATGAAAACCTGGACGCTTGAAGAGAGAATTGATAATGACATGAAAACTGCAAATAACGCATGTTTTTGGGGGCGAAATTGATATTTTGGGATGTGACGTGGTTTGCCACCAACGAAAATTTGCTGTTCGGCACATGATGAATTTAAGCCGTCAATATTTCCGTTGTCAAACTGATTTAGTACGTTCAATCAGTTATCATGTAAGAAACGAACAAGACAAACATTTTCAACCTTTCGTCTCGCTTTACCACAAATTTCTTTAACAGTTGCGCTTTTTTTGATCAGTTAACTAAAAAATGTTCCAAGAGACTCCCCCTAAAATTTCACGGCGAATCATTTGGTGAAATAAAAAATTTTGGAAGTGAAATTTTAAACTTCCGATAAAACCGACTTTGTCAGCCCAAACTTTGTCGTAATTTTTCCGCTCTACTTGGCCGCTCCACTTGGCCGTTTCTCTTGGCCGTTCAAACTTTGTCGTATTTTATGAATTTTGGCATACTAAAAAACGACAAAGTTTCATCGCCCACTGTACATACATGTAATTTGTTTAGTTCTAATGCTACTGATATCGCTGTTATTCTGGCCATGTCAGTTTACTGACAAAAAAAAGTTCGCGCATCGACTCAAAAAGCGTACTTAGTTCGCATATTATCTATCCTTCTACTTTAAATGTCACTTGGCGTCAAATAAAGGCGTGTCATTTAGTTTATATAACTCCGACTTTGGATTTTCGGTGAAAACAGGGCGTGAAAAGGTTCATTAGTACTTTGCGCAAGACCACTTGCTTTGAATCACTTTCAAATCTAAAAGATAATATTAATTTTGTTAAAATCAGCTTGCTTTGAAATAAACACTCATAAGTGGTGTGCTAAAATGAGAATAATTAGTGGCAAATCATTAAAGTTACATCTGTTCTAAGATTATGTATTTATGCAGTTCACCAGAAAGGTTTTAGACGGCTCGAGTTAAGCTTCGGACGATGTAGACTTATTGTTTCACAATTTTACAGTTTTTATTGTATCAAAATTTTCGTCTTGGAATTTAAGGAGGTCGCACCCTAGCTATTTCTGAGCCTTCCAGTTATGTTTCTATCACATTGAAAAAACCTTATATTTCGGGGTCCGATATTTCACCACAGCTATTTCTGTAATCTATAGACTATAGATTATGACAAAAATAAATGGTATTAATTAACGACATAAGTAGTGTTCCACTGTATCGATTATAATCATTAATGGTAATGAGAATAATTCATTTTCTCGTCAATTCCTGAAAACAAAATAAAAACGAAATGATTATGATTTAATTGATTTCTATAATATTATGTAAGCTAAACGCATCAAAAAACTTTTCAAGTGAAGTGAACAATTAGTTATTAGAACTTCCAGTTTGGAAAGTACTTTGACCACAGCTAAAGTGTCTTTTTTGGCTCAAGTTCAGAATTAAAAGGTCGTTTTGGAAACAATTTCAAAAATATTGGAAAATAACAAATTGAAAATAACATCTTAATAATGGTATTAGTATCACTTGGGATTCAAATTAAGCATAATAAAGCATGCTAAAGCATATTGCTGAATTCGCCAAAACCATTTTATCCATATTTATAGTCTTTGAGGGGATTAATATCGTGCTTTGTTGAATTTTATTCAACCTGTCTGTCATTGATTATTTTTCTTGAGTCAAGTTATTTCTGATTTAGCCCAGTTTAGCGAAAGAAAATTATTGGGACTAGTGATGATATGAAGGGGCAGGCTTGAAAGGCTTACTTAGAGGAAATGTCCACTTTTGAATATCCTTAAATGGGCTTAAATAGACCGTGAGACCAAAACCAGCTTCCCTAATGAATTAACACAGATTCAAGTTTAGCTTACACTTCGTTTTCACCTAATTCATCATTTATTAAAATTGCCAATCCAAAATTATTTGGCACAAAAATCAAACGGTACCATACCGGGATATACCGTTTTTGACGAATTCAAGAACAAAACAAAACTTACACGAAAAAACATTATGGAGTAATAATAATTGAAAATAATTATTATTAATTTATTGGTGCTCGAGGATTATAAAGTGGGGTGCGCTTTCCCGATGGTCGCCGTCTTTATTTGCCCCTTGCGGAATTCGGGCCGAATGACGATCGGGAAGACGCACCCCACTTTATCAAAAATAGAGGATGTTGTTAAATTATGTTTAGTTCAATCAAGCTTTTGTGAAGATGGTTTTAGAATTTTTGTTTAATTCCAGAATGCAAACAATTCATGTTCAGCCATGATCAGATTAACTCCGATGCGTTGTACTTCAAGAAGTTGGCTTGACTCAAGACTTTGGTAGTCTGCACACGTGAGCAACACCAATGGCCAACCGTTACTAAAATAATTCAGCCGCGATAACGAAAATTAGCCTCGTTTCGTTTCTGATTCGGAAGAAATTTTAATAAATTTACGAATTAAAATTCGTCTTTTGTGTGAGATAAGAAAATTTACCCGGAATCTAAGGATGTACCGCCAATAATGAGCAAAAGGAACAGAGGAAATTGGATTAAAATAATCGGAAAATTGACGCTATCAAAACCGCTTCTGGCCGCAAAGACCCCATACACTTCATCTTAACCCTGACCTTTCACCGGAAATAAGAAATTACCGGAATGACATCCCAACATTGAGGATTTTAGCATGAGAAAACATATTTACTAACCCTAATACGGCATTAGTTTAACCACATTGGAATATCGCGGGGAAATTGCCGATAGTGCAGATACTAAACCAAAAACTTCCGCTGTTTTTTTATTCGCCAGCATAATACAACTTGTAAATTATATTTTATCCGGACGAATCTATTAATCTTTCATTTATTATATCAAAAACTACTCAAAATAGAAATTCTATGCATACATATAAACCAAGCAATTGATAATCTTTATTTTATAGATTGAATTCAGAATGGCTATCTGAGATAGCCACAGGTTTAATTTCTAAAGGATATGCTGCATACCTTATGCACCGAAAAATAATGATTGCGACGAATTTGCGGATCATTCTGATTGGCTTTATATCTTCTGTGGTACCTACGAAATTCAATTGTCAGCCCGATTATTAGTGAACGCCACGTTATCAAGCGAACATTGTTCACTTCATGAGAAATGCGAAACTTGTTCCTTGGGTGAATTCATCTCGGAGAATTTTTATGAACAAACTCAGTATCCAATTTTTCTGTTTTCTTTAATCTATTTTGATGAATTTTTGCTCCCTCTTCAATCCGTTTGTCGTCAAAATAACTCATTTTAAAACATAGTGAGCTGTTTTTGAGAATTTTTTCACGAATTTTCACGATAAAAATCAGAAGACTTTAGTCGAAAATGGGAAAATCGCTAAGAAAGCTAAAAATCTCATTTCGGGCGGAGATGATCATCCAATTTTTTAGGTTGATTACCCGAGTTTTTGAAATGTCAAAATTTTAAAATGGACTTACCTGATATTCCACAATTTTTGAGCCAAGAAATAAAATACTATGATTCACTAGGGATTATAATTTTTTCAAATTCGCAATTTTTCAAAAAACCTTGATTTAACCAAAACAAAATGGTTAGAAATTGGGCGCTGGCGCTGGATTAGAGGCTTAATCTGAAAAGTATCCATGTTAATGTTAATTGGCCTGAGAGTATTCATGATTGACCATGAATGGGTATATCCATGAATGCTGGAGTATAAGGGTGTGTGGCCTGGGTGGCGTTATTGTGTCCGATTATCTATCCGCTTACTACAATTTTTTTCCTCCTAACTAGAACTACCCCAAATATAGCCAAATAATGAACGGACAAGGTCGATATTATAAACAAAACTGAGATTCAGATAATAATAACGAAGAAATAGGCCGAATTTCTGGAGACATTATTTAAATAATGCACCACGAGGTAGGTAGATCAGAGTTTTTCAGAATTAAGAGTTTTTTCAGAATTAATAAGATATCCCTATTAGATTGAGGAAGAGATATGTCCCTTTGTCCTCAAACATTTCCGCACTCAGCTCGAACAGGCTACCTACACGGAAGGCCTTAACTTTACAGTAAGATTATAAAACATGTTTTGAGTCTTTATCAATATTCGAAGCTGTATTATATAGCCGTTTTGTAGCCTATATATCTCCAACAAGCGACTTTTTATGTCATAAATCAGTTTGCAACTAAAGCAGCTCGATTCGTCACAATTTTTCTCCCCCCTTGAGTCAGGGCCTTGACCTAAGAGTCAGTTTTTTGAACCAATCGATGCAAGTTTGTCAGTCAAGTTACTTGAAAAAGTGGTCATGACATGCGAATCACGCGTGAACTTGACTTTAATTTTTCGCGCGCGAAACTTGAAATGGTCAAAATGATCATCTTGACGGTCTATTGATTCAAGAGGTTCCAGGTTCTTAAAAAGATCCTCATATGAAGCAATGCAATATAAGATTATGCAATAGCTTTACTTTCACAACTTAGCTTTATTTTTTATATAATGCGTGGTTGTGGTTCTTTAATTTGTTCAAAATATTCAAGTGTGACTCGAAATAAGCTTAGCTATAATGTGCGAAATGCATTTTGAATTACAATTGTTAGTCTCCTTTACTTTCATATGATTTATTCAAGCTTGTAGAATAGATTTAAGTGATTTTGAGACTTAAAAAACTATAAACTCAAGACTTTATTGATTAACTGTCAATATCGACGCTAAATTAAAAACTTTCTTTGAACGAAAACCTGCAAACACTAGATCAAGCTGACCAAATTACTTCTGGACCATGACCTAGCCCGGCAATTTTGGCCATTAATAATTCCCATCACAGACTGTGTGTTCGACTCATACAGTATGACTCAAATTAATATCAAACTATTTTATGTGAAATTAAAATTTTTGTGGTGAAGTTGAAAAAATAAATGCAGTAAAAGGGCACGAAGAGCAACGTTCCAAATGATTCCACAAAATAAATTCCTTCTTGGGACGGGGCTTGGGCGTCTTACGTGTTTTATAGCACCTGAAAATGCTCTCCTACTTTTTGAGAAAATAAATTATGAGAACTCGACTCTAAAAATCTGCATAATTAAAAAGATATGTATCAATGTGTGACTCCGATTCGATAACCAATTTGGTTACGAGTATTACAAAATCATGAAATTGGACTCACTGCCAACCCAAAGGGTTAGAACGAGGCTCAAAATCCGATTTTGTGGCTAGGAATTACTTTGGGATTAGCAGTGTTCCATTTTTCATTTTAACTTGATTCAAGAATTTAGATCCTTTAACAACGAATTTTTATTCGATTTTGTTCGAAAATGTTTAATTCTAGAGGAAAAGTGTTCTAGAATTATAGTTTCTAGTGCGAAAGAACAAATTGTAGCAAAACCACAAAAGGAAGTAAGCCATATTAACTAAGTTCCAAACTATACGAGTCTCTTTGTCGGGATTGAAAATCTATCGGATTGGAGGAATAAGAAATATACACTACTATACATAACATAATTTATGTTTAAATTTTTCAAAATAAAGTTACTATTGCAAGCGGTGATTACAGCCGAAAATCGACTCGAACACCCTAAAGATGCACCAAATATATAATATATATTTGCCCTCTGTCAAGTCTGGCCCAAAATTATGGTAAAACAGTGTAATTCTGGGTAGGATTTGATCCTTTTTTATTCAAATCCGAACATCTTTTAGGGCCGTTTGTTTTTGAACAAAGAGTTTTTCATGTCCTCATCTGCTATTTGGAGAAACCATCTGAATTTTAAAATTTAATGAATTTTTTCGTTCAGCTTTCATTTGTTTCAACTGGATGGCAACAATACAAAGCATGTAACTCACCACAGATTGGATGGAAAGTAATTTTACTTTTGACGTCACTCTCAGCGGAAATACCAGCTCCTGCTCATTCAATAGTTTCACGTGAAATAACGATCACGAAAAAAAAGTCACGTGTTGAACTTGAAAATGAAACCGATGTTATACAAAATAATTCGTACAGCTGTTTTAAAAGGAATGAAGCATGTTGTGAGGGTCGAAATACGAAATGTAAAGGTCTACTGATAGCAGAAAGTATACAATTAACAAGCGAAAAAGTGTGTTATTGTGATGACTCTTGCACCTTGCTGAAAGGTTTGTTCCAACTTCGTCATTTTTTTCTTCTGAAATAATGATATTCCAAAAAATCCATTGACGAATGGCCAAATGTGGTATTTGTTTTGATAGATCTTAAGTCCGGAGACCATCATACTAATGATCATACGAGGAATTTTGTAAAAATAGGCGACTCAATTTTAGTAAAATAGTCGTCCGGTTCTTAAAATCTGATTTTAAAATAAACTCGATTGTTCAAATAAATGATGGTTCAATTTAAGATTGTTGTTGGGATTATGAACGGACGTGCGTCCATCGAATCAAGAAAGGTACTTTTTATATTGATTGATCAAACTCGTTTTTCGCGTGATTATTATATTTTCCCATCAATCAGTTTTTTATTCAGCTCGAAAATGTCATTCCAAACAAGTTCGGAAAATTTTTGTTTCCTGGTCTATATGGTCAAGTTTAGGGTTGTGCATGTTAATTTGATACTACCTATAATGATGTAATCTCTTTTTACGGGTGCAAATCAATTTAAACATGAGCGACCCTAGTCAAGATGCAGTTCAAGCTGTGGCCGTGGACGACAAACTAGGACTCGACATCTGATCAGAAGAGACGAAAATGATGTTTTTGATGATAGCACGACTGAAGTTATCAACTGTAATTACACTCATGTAAAGACAAAACAAACTCGAGTCTGTCATTCACAAAACAAATGCAAACGGAGTCAAAGTAAGTAAAAAAGGCAGAAAAGGTACCGTACGAATCGTACATGGAAAAAAGGGACAGATTTGTAAGAACAAAAACGAAATAAAACAAACAGTTTTGATGGGTGAGGAAATTGGATACAAATGATAGAGGTGACGACCATCGGGAAAATGCACCCCACATTATAATGACTATAAAGTTAATTAATATCAGGATTAGCTGAATGGCGCCCTCTATATTGTATATTCGGAGAGTTGTCCACCTCTTTCTCTCTTATCTGAGCAAGTCCTGATATTAATTCCCTTTATAGCCATTACTGTTTGATATGCACTGATTTATAAGTGACGTCAGCAGAATGCAAAAAGAATTCACTGACCGCATTTATATCATGTCTGATAAAGAAATATTTCGAAAGGCTGTTTTCTTTTGAGTAAGGGACATTTGGTGGAATTTATGTTATGCATATTTCGAGATATTTGGGTGCTGAAATTGCGAAAAAATCCGTATCAGCGGTGTAATAAGCTTGATTCCCTTCGTTTTCAGTAGATGAGCCCTTTGTTACATCATCGTAAATTTTTTTGGTTTCGCATTGTTATATCATAACGCAAAATTTTCGTTTTGCACGATTTTATGATGTTTGTGGCGTAAAACTTCATTAAACCACCAAAAATCCACCAAAAA